>JAKSZT010034297.1:22561-36194 GCA_026826555.1 Tolypeutes matacus | reverse complement strand
GGGAGGAAGGGAGGAAGGGAGGAAGGGAGGAAGGGAGGAAGGGAGGAAGGGATTTGACTCCTAAATATTAACGTCAAGCATAGTTCATATGATTTCTTTGAAAATATTGAAATGAAAATATGTCAAAGGGATAAAGAAGACTGTGAGTTAAATCTTAGGGAATTAAGGTGATTTTGTTCTGAGATATCCTGCTTTGTTATATTAGTACTTCTATGTATTTGTGAGATTATACTGAACTGATGTGGTTTCTTTTGAAAATTATTCAGTTCCAAGAGATAATACTAAGATCAGTGCATTAATTAAGTGTAATTAAAGTGAATTAGGATGATACATGATATATTCTTCTCATCCAAGTTTCTATGACTAAATAAAGTACTTTTTAAAATTGGGTATTTTACACAGTAATTTTGGGGGCTGTATACTCTTCAGTCTTAAAAATTCCAGAGCCAAGCTATTGTAAGCACATGCCTAAAACAAGTGCATCCTCTTGAATACAATTTTTCAAATATCAATAAAGGGAACTGATATGTTTTTTTCACTTCTTTAGTCTTAGAAATTAAAAAATCGCGTATATTTTTCTGACAATAAAATCTATGTTAATTATTGATAATTTGGGAAGTTTACAAAATTTAAAGAAGAAAATAATACCATCCATGTCCTACCCCTTGTATACAGCTACAATCATATCAGCAGTTATTATGTTGTTTTCTTTTAGAAACATTCACTTTAATTTAAAAAAAGTTTATCATGATATTTTTTTAACCAATCAGGAAGTCATAATCATCCATTAAGGTAATATTATGATTTTTCTTATAATTCCTTTTAGTGTCTACATGATATTGGCAATGGTTGGATGTATCATAACTTATATTGTGTCTTTAGAATTTTTGGACTGGTTGGCAATGTCTAGAATTGAGCTACTTATGGTGAATGTATTTGAGAATAACCTCTTTTTGTTTCTTTTTTATTTTCTGCCTTTTTAAAAAACTTGCTTGAAATGTACTTTCTGTAAATTAGCCAAAATGAAGAATCTATTTTTGCCTTTTAGAGGTAAGTGGTATTAAAAAAAAGTCTAAGTGGCCACTGGCTCCACCTCATTGTTATAATTTCTTGCATTGCTAGAATCACCATATGTGAACAAGAGAATACCATCTTGACACTTTTGGGGTAGGGAGGGGATGAGCAGTTGAAATACAGTGGCTTCTTTGGGAGTTGGAGGTTGTCCTGAGTACTGTTGTGGCAACGGATGTAGGCCATTTTAAATCAGCACACACCACTCAGAACTGAGTGGGAGAGAGTGTGGTCTACAGTGTGAACTGTGGTCTATGGTTGGTGGCAAGGCTCCAGGATGTGTAAGTTCATTGAGGGTGGTGGGCCACATTGTGGGAGATGTTTGTGTGGGATGTGGTGGGAGGTGTGGGAGGTGGGCAACATGGGAATCCCAGTGGGTTCCGTGTAATATTTTGGGTAATCTAAGCACCTCTTAAAATATATGTATATATATATATATAAATAACACTTTTGTAAGCAAATACACATATATGCATATATATTTATATATCATTTTGCAAATGTTTGTATGTATTGTGAGAATTTTGATTTTTACCCATAAAAAAAAAAAAAAAAAAAAAGTCTAAAGAAATGCCATTCATCACTGCACATAAACCCTTGGTTGAGGTCTCTCAATTTGAAAATGACTCATTAGCAATCCATTTGCTAATTTAAGACAATTAAAATTTAGTATACAGAGTGATTTTATTTTTATGAATGACGTTATAGGATTTCACACTGAATACAATTCAGATGATTTAATCTCCCACATGATGAAGATAAGTGATTCTGGAAAAAAAAAAAAAAGTATCAAAATTTTGCAAATAAAATCACACTATTTAATCCCAAGGCAAACACTTAGGTTAGTTAAGGTCCTAGCAGGGATAGGGAAGAGGTGGAGCATTCAAGCTGCCCTTGAAGGATTTGGAGAAATAAACACTGTGAGTTCAGTCTCCTCCCACCCTCTGCTCTTGCTAAGGTGTCTCCCATTGGCTAAATCTAACTGGCAGGAAGAGGGCAAAGGAGTTATCCAAAAAGGTCCGTTTTGTTGGGACACAGCAGGGTAGAGAATACTGGAAAGGGTATCTGGATTAACAAGTAAAAGCACTCTCATTCTTAAAAGGATTATATGGCCAAAACTTTGGGAGGAGGGAATATTGCTTTGAGAACTAATAATTACTCTTTGTATTTTTTGCTCTACAAATACAGGTATTGCTCTATATGTAAATGTATTATAAAACAAAATGAAAAAGAACATATTTGAAAAGTGCCTTGTTGAATCTTAACTCTAAAGATTATTTAGCTGCTAATCAGATTAACTTTTACAATTTGTTTGTTTACTGCTTACTATGTGTCAAACACTGGGCTATGTGTCTGAGATGCACTCTCGTTTGCTCCTCTGTAGGTATGAGAGATTTAAGTAACTTGCCCACGGACATACAAGCTAAGCTGAATCAGGGACAAAGGTTTAGCATAAGTGGTCTCTAGAGATAGTACAATTAAGTGTTGAGCTCTACATACAGTGTACACCATTTCTGGGTTAGGCAAGATACCCTCGCTCTATTTTCTGATAGCCTTCTCCATCCCCAAAGAAAAATCAAAATCAAAGCAAACAAACCATCATATTCTGTTTTTGTGTTTGTCATTGTTAATTGTCTATATTGCCCCATTTCAAGCAAACCTTCCTTCTGGGCAATTGTTTCAAGTATTGTCCCCTGAGAAACAGACTGAGATGAAGGTTGCATGCATGATTTTAGTAGGGAACGTTCTTAACATCAGCACATGAGAAAGGGAGGTCTTGATCTGATGGAGAGCTGGATGGTGCCTTAGATTTGGGGGCCGAATCTTTGTACAAATGTATTGGTCAATCAATGGATGCAGTCTGCCTCTGAAAACAGGCATTACTCTGCTTGAGGTGGTTTGCTTCAGCCGAAACAATCCACAAGGAGGGTTAACGACTGAGAGTCCAGGGTCTTCTCAGTAGCACTCACATCAGCTGGGGTAGGAAGTCGTTCATTTCTGAAAGGTTACCTGAAAAGAGATGCAACACAGCATTCACTATGGTAATTATGATTCTCTTCTTTAATTTATAAGTGAAATAATGTACATTATATACACATATGCATACCTCATATGTACCTTATTATATGCATAAATATATTGCTTTAAATAAATAAGGAGATTGCAGCACAAAGACAGTTACTATAGTAAAACCTTATAAAATATTTAATATACATTCTTATATACACAAAAATGTATATGTGCATTGCTATCTAACTTTATATTATCCCTAGGTAGAAGACTCATTTTATGCTACATTTACATCTTGTGAATTGCTGAACTGCAGAAATCAATGTGTTTATAGAGTTAATCTGTTTAAGATTCTTAAATTAGTGCAATTGATTGCCATCCATTTTAGGCACCCTTTTTGAATTCCTGCAGCCAAACAGCTAATCATATTTTAGATTCTACATTTTCATCATTATTATTGAAAAATAAATAAAGCTTCTGTGAGTGACCCTGAGTACCTGCTCACAGTTAGAAGAATTGCTCATTTCCATATTCAGGGCTGCACACTGGCATAGCTGAGTTTGACTTCCTCCCTAGCCATGGATCTCAAATGGTTTCTTCCTTAGCCAATGCAAATGATTTAGGGAAGTCAGGTTGGCTCTTAGACCTCTGGGGGTGGGGGTGCAGAAGCAGAGTAGATTAAGCCCAGCAGATGAGAGATTCCAGAGAAAGGGAAGAGAAAACAGCAGCACTTTATGTATTTTATTTCTTTTTTTATCTGCACAACTTACTAGTCAAAGTACATGCATGAAGTATTTTTGCAGAGACAGGATTTAATCATAATTCTGTTGACCACACAGGCCAAGTTTTAATCCTATTCTGTTTCACTTGATTGAAAAGTTGCTTAAAGTCATGCTTGCATTTGGGGTATCTAGCTGGAAGCACACACATCACTAGTGCCATTACCGTAATACAAGTCTGCTTGCTTTTACTATTTTTTTCCATATAGAATTCTTCACATGGATTTGTCTTCCTTTTTGGAAGAGAACAGGTATAGATGGATGAAAAAAAAATGAACTCTTAAAAATGTTAAAATCTAAAGCAAATGAACTGTTAAAGTGTTCAGATAAAAGTCAAATGAAGCTCCGTTGATAGACCTGGAGATTTGCTTTAAGATTTTTCAATTCCTGGACAAGTCTGCATCTGCTCATAGATTTTCCCTTTTCCTTCTTTAATAATTCAGCTGCTGACAGTTGGTGCTTTACTTCTGCTTCATTAACTTGCTCCTGGGAAGTAGTATTTTCTCAAAATTTTGGTGACATTTTCATTTCTCATCTTTAAAAGATCCCTCTCCACCTCTTCCAGAGGTCACACATTTCTACCATCTTAGACAGATGGACTCGCTCATTCTTATTCAACCTGGCAGCATTGTTCAAAATCAAATGCTCATTTTTTCCCTCTGATTTAGCACTGCTCATTTACATCTTTGTCCATTAGGTAGAAGTGTCAGTCTCTTTCCTTTCTATTTTTCTCTAAATTATAATTCCTGGAGTTTATATCCAAAACGTTATTTTGAATTTTTCTTAGGATGTTAGAAGCTCTTTGTATTATCGGTGAAAAGTTTATCAAATAAAAGTAGTTGGTCAGAAATGACTCCTTGAAAACATTTGCAATCAGAAATGAGCATGGTATAGTGTACAATATATATCTAGCTTTTTTGCATGATCAGAGGACACTCCATTTATATATACTTGTAGGCTCTTCCTCTGGGTCTTCTGGTCTAATTTTGACATACTTTTAAGGTCCTACTTAGATGTCAACTTTTTCTAGTAGCTTTCTGTGCTTTTCTTCCAAACTCCCTAGAATATTCATGCTACCCATAATGAATTATATTTTATCAAATCAATTATTATAATACATGTTTATCTTTGTTTATCAGGAGACAGAATATTTGAAATGAGCAAGTTCCAGAAAAGATGGGATGAGATTGGAGCAAAAAAGATTTAGAATCAGGCTTCTGAATCTTACTGGTTATGCAACACCAAGTTGATTTACTATTTCCTGTAGTGCTGTTGTGAGGACTAAATGAATTACCGCATGCAAAATTCTTAACACCAAGCCTGAAACATGGTAAGTTCTTGAGAATACTTCCTATTATTATTGATATGATGAGTTTTGGAGCTCAAGAATCATGTTCTAAGATGCTTATCGCCTTTGTGTTTTAGAATTTTCATGTGTGAATTGAGGAAAAAAACCTCACCTTTAATTTCAAGAGTTTATCATGATGCCCATGCCTGGGAGTTACTCAATTAATATTCATCACATTGATCCTGACTAGGAGATTGATGACTGTCTACTTTGTTTTATAATTGTTTGCATAAATGTCTTTCTGTCTTAGGAATATGTTCTTCCTGATTGAAGAAATCATATAACCCATACTTGATACCCTTCCTTCCAGTAATAATCTTTGGCTAAATTTAAAACAATTAAACTTAAAAAATTAAATTTAAAAAATTTTGTGGAAACTGTATTCCCATAATCTTGTAATTGTCAGATGGTAGTATCCATTTTAACAGAATACTGATCTGTAGTCTAGAAACAACATGTTACAGGGTTATTTTCTCATGTAACTCTCCTTATTTGGACAGTGTAGAAATTATTTACCTCTTACTTTCTTTAAAAAAACATATGAATATGACCTATTTGGTATTTTATTTATGTTCTTTTAATTTATTTAGTGTGAGATTATTAATATAGAACAAATAGTTTAGCTAAATATTCTTGCCCCCCAAGAATAATAAAATACAATACAAAAATGCATACAAAATAAATACAAACATGCATAGATCAAGAATACCTAATTTGAATATTCAAAGTTTATTTTTAAAAAGTAATATTTAAGAAAAATTGCAGGGGTTTATGCAACCTGTCTGAGATAATTTGGGACAACCAAAGATTAGCAATAGAATTAATAGCATAGCTGATAGCCAGCAGGAGGTTTAGGAATGCCTACTACACAGACTACCATCCAGAACCATATAATACACTTGGACTGAGTTCTTGCCATAAGAATATCACAATAATTCTAGGACCATCAGAACATTGTCCTAGAAATGTTCAATTTCTTAAAGTTGGACCTGCCCATTTGCAGTTAAATCTTTTTCTCAGTAAGTTCATTCTGAATCTGGCTGCATGAAACGTTTTGTAATATATACTAAGACAGAATTTCCTAGTGTGTGTTCTTCAGAAAACCCAATTCCTCCATATACTAATTAGTATTAGAAAAAATAGAAAGAGTTTGCAGGATATTCTCTGGTCAAATCAGGTTGGGAGACCATGACTCAGAGTTAAAGTGAATTCTTATTTTAATTTGCAGTGATTTTAATGTATGACAGTACATTCAGATTATCCAAACATTATTTTCTAAATTTATTTGACCCTGGAATCTAATTTTAGAGAGTGATTTGCAGGCTTATTGGACACTACTGAACATGATAGAAAATGTCTCCAATCCAGACATCAGAAACAATAGCACTGTTTTGTGTAGTGAAGGAAAAAATATATGCCAGAGGATGGTTGAAACGGAGCAAAATGAAATCTTGAGAATCCCTATGGAGTTGATGTTTGGGAGGTTGTCCTTGGGTTTTGGCACTAGACTAGTTTCATTTGGTTAGTTCGGTTTATATTTTTGTTTTTGTGTTTTGGCTTAGATTTGACTGTACTCACTGAGATGTATTCAAACAGAGGGCACCCAAGATACCCCTTGAAGGATAACCGAGGCAATATGCTGGTTCTTTGGCTAATCATTCAAAATAGAAATTAAAGCACAATCCCAGGCCAACTAACAGTGAGAAAGACCTAATATGATTGAGCATCATCTGGAATATGGTTTCCTATTAACAAAATAATGTCTCCCTCAGGGCTAGAGCATAACATATCAGTGATCAGCACCAGAGGTGTTCATTGTAAACATGTCTTTAAAAGGATTCGTCATCCCCAAGGTCTAGGAGAGTCGTAGGCATTATTTTGGTAACATATTTATTAAGGTATAATTTTAGAACTTTTTTTTTATCACCCAAAAAGAAATCCTGTACTTTTTAGCTATCACCCCAACCCCTTTCCCAGCCCTAGGCAACCAGTAGTCTATTTTACCTACATGTAGATTTGCCTATTTTGAACATTTCATATAAATGGAATCATAATATGTGGTCTTTAGTGATGGGCTTCTTTCACTTAGCGTAATATTTTCTAGATTCATCTACAGTGTAGCATGTATCAGCACTTCATTTCACTTTATGTTTGAATAATAGTCTGTTGTACGACTCCACCATATATTATTTATCCCTTCTTCAGTTGGTGTACATTTAAGTTTTTTCCATCTTTTGGCTATTATGAATGGTGCTGCTATAAACATTTGTGCACAATTTTTGTTTTTATGTTTTCATTTTCTTTGGTGTTACCTTGAAGTGGAATTGCTGGGACAAGGGATAATTTTATATTTAACATTTTGAGGAATCACAGACTTTTTTCCACCAGCAGAGTATGAGGATTCCTTAGTAGCTCTCCAAGGCTTATCATATGCATTTTAACTTATGAGAATCTATTTTAGAGCTATACTAATTTAATTCCAGTTACTCCTAGATAGCTCTATTACCTATTTTCCATTTTTCTATTATTATTATTAATATCATTAATATATTATATATTTATAAGTTATAAACCTAACAATGCATTGTTACAATTATAACTTTATATAATTTATCTTTAAAGAAGCTGAGAGGAGAAAGAACAAGCATATATTAATAATCTGTTATATTATCCTTTTTATTTACCATTTCTCACTACCTTCATTTTCTCCTGTGTATTCTAGTTACCAATTAATGGCATGTCATTACTTCAATACATCTCTACTCCATCCTACCTTTGTTTCCTATTTTGTCAAATGTGTTTCATTTCTATGCTATAAACTCAACAATACAATTATAAACTCTTTTATACAATTTCTTTCTAAGCAGTTAAGAGAAGGAAGGAAAAAGATATATACTTGTAATATCTTTTATAATTACATAATTACCTTTACCATTGTTCTTTGTTTTTTTGGCCTAAATTCATATTACTGTCTAAGGCCATTTATTTTCATCCTGAAGAACTTACTTTAGAGTTCTTGTAAAGCAGTTCTGCTAGCAATGAATTTTCCAATTTTTTTAAACATGGAAAGTCTTCATTTTTGAAAAATGATTTTATCGGATATAGAATTCTTGATTGGCAGTATTTTTCTTTGTGAGTATTGGATATTTTATCCCTACTGCCTTTGGCCTCCATTGCAATTGGTGAGAGGTAAGTTGTCAATCTTTTTGGGTTCTCTTGCAAGTGATGAGTCCTGTATATCTTGTTGCTTTCAAGATTTTGTCCTGGTGTTTGGCCTTCAGCATTTTTTGTGTGCATATCTTTTGTGTTAAGCCTACTTTATTCTTGCATGTGTAGATTAATGCTTTTTATCAAATTTGGGGCATTTAAGACACTATTTCTTCAAAAGTTTTATACTCCTTTCTCCTTCTCTCCTGCACTCCCTTTTCATACATGTTGGTACACTTAATGATATTTCACACTTCTCTGAGCCACTTTTCATTTTCTGCCCTCTTTTTCTCTATCTTTTTTGAATTACATAATTTCTGTTGCTCTATCTTCGGGTTTGTTAATTTTTTCTTCTTAGAGTTCAAGCCTACTGTTGAATTCCTTTAGTGAATTTTACTTTATGAGATATAAACCTTTTGACCCTAGAATTTCCGTTCAGTTTCTAAAATAATTTTATCTCTTTATTAATATTCTCTTTTTCACCAGAAATAGTCAATATGCCTACATATATTTCTTTAATCATGTCTTCCCTTAGTTCTTTGAATATATTTATAATGGCTACTTTGAAGTCTTTGCATGTTAAATTAAACATCTGCTTACTCTCACGGACTGTTTCTGTTGCCTACTTTTTTCTACGTATCACTTTTCCTTTCCAAGCCTCCTAATTTTTATTGGAAACTGGATATTTTTTTTATAATACATTGGAGCAACTCTGGGAGAACCCTGGTTCTTGTTATTGTTCTTATTTCTATATATATTAGTGCATTGATATATTATTTTAGTGAATTCAATCTGCAGTATGAATCCTCCCATGTTCCTCCTCAGAGAGTGCAGCCTTACACATTAGTACAATCTCTCTGGTATGTCAGTGATTTTATCTAGGCTCTCTTTGTCTCTTTCTTTGATGACACCTAGTAATAAGCTTCACTAATTGTTTGCTGCTTGATTTATTGTTTTCAGCAATAACCTAGGGAATAACTTTTTACACAGGCTGATCCAATTTAAAATGTATTTCTTTGCAAGGATAGATTTTGAGCTCAGTATTTGACATTTGTTCTGACCACGGGGCTGTTTATTAACTGTCTCTTTCCTTACTTCTCTCTGGTACAGAAGCTAGCTTACAGTTTAGATTATCTCTAGTGAAGTTACTAATCTCCTCTTAATTTCATTTCACCACAACCTCCATTGTTTTTTAAAGAACCCTTAGGCTTTGACTTCCTCACGTTCTGTTGTCAGTTTCTTGGGGGAAAAGCTTTGGAGCTCTCTGTTTGATGGCCTGCCTCTCTTTCTGGACAGTCTACCTGTGACACAGTTCTGGACCTGGGATCAGGGAGAATGACCTACTTCTTTCAGTGTGACACCTATGATTTAGGATTTGGGGACTTGGTAGGGGGGCAGTAGACTCTGAACTTCCCAGATTGTCTCTTTCAGCATGGGTCCTCTACCTCATGAATGAGTTTGGTCGAGGGTGATCAGGGTCCAGGGACTTAGTGTGCCATATGCAAAATAGTGTCCCTTCCATAATGTGGGCTGGGTATAAAAATGGAGTCTTCTCTTTCAGCCACAATCACCAAAAATGCTGGTGCCCATTCCCACCTGCCTCTTGGGAAGATATCATAGACCCAACAGGTAGCTCTGGAAAGAAGAAGTTCTGTGTTCTTGGCTGCAACCACCTGAGGTGTAGATTGCATCACACTGGGCTGGGAAGGTAGGGAGTTAGCAGATTGTGATTCAAGTGCCACTGACTCTCTCTGTTCTTAATGAATTTCCGTAGATGTTCTCAAATAAATATTTCTTTAAATACTGTATAACTTAGGACCAGAGACATTAAATAGTTATATATATATATATAGTTTTCATCAGTTTTACTGGGAAGTGAGTCTACAGAGCTCCTAACAATGCCATTCCAGTGGTGGAAACTGCCCTCTTTATTTTGTTTCTATAAGTTTCATTTTTCTGCTGAGATGTTGAGATTTTCTATTTGTCATGTATTATGACTGTATTTTAGTTCTTGAACTTAAGTATAATAGTTATTTTAAAGGCTTTTTCTTCTAATTCAGACCTCTATATCATCTCAGGGTCTGCTTCTATTGACTTTTTAAAAATTATAATATGGCCTATGTTTTCCTACCTAACTTTAGTTTACATTTTACTTCTTCATTATTTGTTGGACACTGCAAGTAATAAGTTGTAGGCGATTTGGACTACTTATCTTCCCTTAAAGGATGTAAAATTGCATTCTGTTGGTAATTAATTTACTGGTAGCTCTTTTTCACCCTTTTCAGGTTTCATTTTATTCTCTCTCTTTTTCATTCTGATATATTTATCTTTTAGCCTTAGTCCTTACTACAGTATATGATTTTTACTCCTGAGCCTTAGTCTTCTTTGGGTTTCGGATTGATGCCTAAGGTGCTCAGTTGTATCTCCTTTCCCTGACTGGGCCAGAACACCAATGTCTCAAGGCTTGTCTGCTCTTTCTGTTCAGCTGTCAGCTGTGTGACAACAATCTCTTTTCCAGGTCACAATGTGACTCAGTTTGTGCAAATACAAGATAGCTCTCAGCCTAGGATCCACAATGAATCTCCATGTTGAATTCTGACCCTCCCTTCCTCAGTTTCCTTTTCTCTCATGACTTGCCCACCATTTCTAAGTATTTCAGTAACTCAGAACTTTGTCCTCAATCTCCACAATTCAGTGACACCACTATGCTCTTCCTGGACTCTGTTTCCTTGTTCTGCAATCTGTCACATACTCCCAGTCAGAGAGTCAGAGAAATGTTCGGATAACATTAACTACTTCCTCTCAAGTTTCACAGTTATGTCCAGCTTGTTATCCATTGTCTGAAAATAAGAGCTTCACTTATTTTTTCAGTTCGATAGCTTCTTTCAGTGGGAGGGCATGCCTTTTATCAATTCCACTGTTATGTCTGGAAACAGATGCCTAGATCATTTTTTTAGACTAAAAGAGATGATTGTTTTTACCAACAGACTTTCTGGGAAGTGGTTACACTTGGTTCCTTGGAAATATTTGGTGAGCATGCCCCTAAGAAAAATCTATGCTTTATACCAATCAGAGTTGGGCAGAATTACAAAGTCACTGCAATTTGATTAAAATAAAGAAATTTAACTTTATGATGCACTCCAAGGTTGAGAATCAAGGTATTTGTGTTATAATGATTTGTATGATTTTGTACATGTAGTTTCCTTTCACTGATGTAATGACAAAAGGTGATGAAGCTAGTTTTGAGAAAAACATTTTGAGCTCAAGTTTTGGAGAAGTGTAATTTGAAGTACCATTGGTTTATCCAAAAATATAGGCCTGGTAGTCATAGAAATGCTATAGTCAGGCATTATATTTATGTAAGAGGATGTCTGTGATCAATGCCCAATAGGTAACTGTTATTCCAACTATGCATGAATTAAAAAAAACATTTATTAATAGAATCCTGACTGAATACTGGGATAAACATGCAGGTATCACTGTTGTCCTGGTAGTGTTTGTTTAGAAAACTGTGCAGAGATAATCTTGAAGGGTCAGGTTACAGTGGCATTAGGTGAAGTGAGATGCTACGTAGAACAGGACTTATTGCCATTATCAGTGAGTTTCCAATTAACTGGGCAAGAAATACATGAAAGCATTTAATGAGGAGTTCTGAATGGTGGCCAAATATGAAATGTTGGTGCTACAGCATTTAGGGGCTCCTGTGAAAATCCATTTGCATCAGCAATACAGTCCAAGTTAAATGGCCTTGTTCTAGTGTGTGTTGAAGGAAAAATATAATTTCCTATGATATTATCTTTCCTGAGGACAGATGCTTTTGATAAACAGGCATTAGTATTTCTTCCATTAGGTACTTTTAAAAATATAAATTAATGCTTTAATATTGTGGCTTTGTTGTGGTCTCTTGTGCTTTAGAATAGCATGAATCAATTCACCAAGGCTAGAGCCCTCTCACATTGTAAACCAGTTAAATTAACTTTGTGAATCTGAAAAGCTGAAAAATCACCCCCTGGGACAGAGGAAAATGTGAGAACAAGACTGAGAAGTCATGATTCCCTATTCACTTTCCTACAGACTTACATAGCCTCTGTCACCTCGGAAAAAAAGAAGGCATTCACCATACCCATTAAAGCCTGTAAATGTGACCTAGATAATTCTTGAAAATTTTAAGTTGAAACACTTCCTTTAATGTCAACTGAAAGGAAAACTTAAATCTTTATGTCTGAGAATGAAAACCTAGTCAAATAAGTTTTGAGACAAAAGGATTATACTTCCAGGGATGCTGTATAAATATCTTAAATAGTTGTGCCATCTCCAAACCACTGAAAATTGTGTGCATGTTTGTATGTACTTATGTGTGTATGTGTTGGTCTAGATAATCACCACACATTGTTCTCATTCATATGAGTAAAAAGCTTTTCCACAGGAATAAAAAATTAATATTAAAAAATATTTTATTTGGGGTTATAATGGTACAAATAATTTTCTCCTTAAAATATGATTCTTTTCTACTTAATAGGGTTCTCCTTTGCTACTTATCTCAAGACAATAAAGTCTGCAATAAATGTTAATTGTCTTAGCTTCCTGTCAATTGGATTAGGAACAAAGTAGGATAAGCAGAATGATTTACCAGGCTTGCTGCCTAGATATTTTATAGATGCCCAATAAAATCTTGTTGAATGAATAACAGTAGGTATTGAAACCATATCAGAGGAATGAAGTAAAAGAAACTTGAGCTGTTTAAGGTATAAACCTGACATATCCATGCTGGCATTCCAATTAGCCATAGATTTAATGGGAAAGAGACAGTGAATACAATTGTTCCTGCTTTTGAGGAGAATAAATTTAAAAGAAAGTGGAGTTTTGACTCAATACAAACATTAAGAACTGTCCCACAGTTCTGTAATTTGTTGGCCTAAAGTAGTGTGGTTTGCTGACTAAAAGGAATGAGACAAATGATATTTCTTATTTGGAATTAAGCTAAACTGGGTGACCTCGAAGGTTTCTTCCCACACAAAAAGCCTATAAAAACTTAAATAACTAAAGATTTCAATTTATGTGCCTATTCATCTACCAATTCATTCACCTTTAATATTGAATATCTAATTTGTTTCCCTAACTGTGCTAGTTCCTAATGATCAGAACTGTGGAAGATACACATTGCCCTTGTCCCCTAGAGCTTTGAGTATAATAGACAAAAAGAAAACAAATAATGTCA
>JAKSZT010034297.1:0-22461 GCA_026826555.1 Tolypeutes matacus | reverse complement strand
ACTTGGATGAGTCCATTGAGCTGTAGGGTAGGAGTTGCAGCTCCACCTAGATTTCATGCACACCTGGCACATAGGTAGGCGGGAGGCTCCAGTCTCTGGAAGTATACCTAAGAAACTCCAGCATCACATGTAGGTTTGAATAGAAGGGACTGGTGAACCATGTGCAGGGAGGACTTATTTGAGTCTAATTCTGTCACTCTCAGGAGCACAGATTCCAAAATAGAACCCAGATATGTTTTTCAAAATAAAGTGTTTATACTCATTTGCCATAAAATCTGATGTCATAATATTATATCTTTACTCTGTGAAAGTACTTTCATGCCGGCCCCAGAAATTGTCTTCTCCTTCTAAAAATCTGTCCTTGATCCACAAAAGGGAGGTTTCCAGGAAAATACAGTCTTCCAACGCAGCTTAGTGTGATGGAGAGATTATGGGAACTAGATCCAGACTCTCCAAAGTCTAAGTCTTGTGTGTGTGTATATATGTGCGTGTGTCCTTCTCTGACCATCTGTTTCATTCTTAGTGAGATAGTTTTCTACTGCTGCTGTAACAAATTATCGCAAAATTAATGACTTAAAACAATAGAAATGGATTATAGTACGTAGGTTAGAAGTCTGATACTGTTCCCACTGGGCTAACATTAAGGTACCAGCAGGGCTGCCCTCCTTTCTGGAGGTTCTATGGGAGAATCTGTTTACTTGCCTAGTGTACCATTAGAGACCACCCACATTCCTTGGCCCCTGGGCCCTTCTCTCTGTCTTATCCATCAACATAATAATGTCTGTCTGACGGTTCTTCTGCAATTGCATCTCCCTCTGACCACAGTTGGAAAATGTTTCTGCTTCTGGGTTCCCAAGTTATTAGATTGGACCCATCTTTATAATCCAACATCATCTTCCCATCCCAAAGTTTATAATCTTAATCACGTTTACCATGTATGGCAACATAGTCACAGGTTCTGGGGATTGGGATGTGGAAATCTTGGAGTGCTGTGGCATTATTCTGCCTACCATACTCAGTAATATAGAGATAAAAGTATCTGTTTCATAGAAATGTATGGCTGATTTCATGAGATGACGTGAATACAGTGCTTACCAGCTTACCATATCTGTTAGTTATTACAAGGTAATTTATAAATGTAAGGTGTTGTTCATTCTTCCTATTCCCTCCCAACTGTTTAATCACTGAAGTTTTTTATGAGTCAGGCATACAAGAGCCCTGGTGCATGCTGAAATCCAAGTTCCACTGTATGCCTGGGTGATGGCACCAATCTACAGCAGACATAGGTTAAGTGAGAAAAAAAATGTTTCTGTTTCGTCAAATAAAACATGTGAGGTTGCAAATCCACTAATTAAGGACAGTCTACACAAGGTTTTGATGTTTTTTTAAATCCCTGTTCTTTATATGATTTTACTATGTGTTAATCATCTGTTATATATCATCTCATTACTAGATCCTTAGGGAGGAGAGCTTTTTCTTATTTATTACAGTATCTCTGTACCAAGTACTATATCTGAGCATTTGTGTTTGTGAATAATACTTTTCTCATAAATACTACAGATAAGTATTTACAGAATGCATGAGAATACTTATATAATATTCAATATAATATTTAGTAATCAATATATTGTGATGTAAAGTCACACATAAAATATATATGCATTTATGTTTGAGTTAGTCATATCTGCTTATCATTTATTCATACCTGTTTGATTTCCTCATCTGTTCAGTAAGACAGTATAATGTGCTTAGAACAACATTTTTCATAGATTTAATGTTCACAATTTAGCTATCCTATATGTGAGTTTTTAACACAAAAAAACATACACACACAACCTTTGTTTTCCACCCTTGTCACTGATTCTTCACCATGATTTTGTTCCTGCCAAACCCCACTAATCATGAAATAGACCAAAATGATTAAGATTTTAAGCTGTTAAGCTTTGGTGTAATTTATTTCATAGCAACCAATAACAAAAACTGTGTAAGTGTGAAGTCAAGGGGTGGTTTTGAATTCCTAAAAGATCCATGTAATTTGATGGGAGTGAAAGATCGTATTTCAGTTTCTAATTAAAGGCAGGTGGAGATTGGGAATGCAAGGATCATTGTCAAAAGGAAAGTATAAAAACTTAAGTTTTAAATTACTTTTTAAAGTATTCTGGCCCTTTGAGACTTCCAACATAGTAAGGACACATAAATGTTTAAAATGCCATGTTAACAGTACATGGTAGAAGCTGGTCCTAGTAGCAAGAAAGAAAGAAAAGAAGGAAGAAAGGCAGGAGGGAGGGAGGGAAGGAGGAAGGGAGGGAGGAAGGAGGAAAAAGTCAGACAGAGGTCTAGATTGAGAGTGAATCAATAAGTGGACCAAATAAGCCAGGGTCTTAAGTAACGTCTTCCACTGTTTTAAAGAGCCAGTTCCTAGAGTCTGTTCTCTAGCAGACACAATGCCATACTTTTAAAAACTTCAAGATATGCAGGAGACATGCCGAGCTTTTTAGAAATTGTGATACCCCTTGAGAAATACAGGACTGCTTTCAAGTAAATGACAATTTCAGTGCATTTAGTTGTTTTCTGAAATATTAATAAAAATTTCCTCATGCTAATTTAACTGATAGTACAGTATAGAGTATGATTTGGAAATGGCACCATTTATGCTCAGGTCTCTTTCATTTGTAAACATGCTGCCCACTTTACTTAGAATTTCTCTATTCCCTTTGCCTTTCCTTCCTTTTGATTAATTCATATTCTACCCATAAGAATCAGATTAGCATAGAGTGCCAGCTCATGACATGGATTGCCAGGGTCCAAATTCTGTTTCTTCTACTTCCTGACTGTGAGACTCTGGTAGAGCCACTTAACCTCTGTTGGCCTTTGTTTTCTTATTTTAACATGATAAAAATTGCATTTATTACTTATGATGCATTTTACTTTAAGGGTAAAAAGAGTTGATGCACATAAATTGGCGTGTAGTATTAACCTGAAGTATGCTCAGAATTATCAGACTCAAAATCAATGCTTCTTTGAAGATGTATTAGAATCCTTGAGCAAGCTTAATTTCTCCCATCATATCTTTTACTATGGCATTTTTAAAATATACATCATAACACAATATCACAGTTTATAATTATTTGTTTCCATGCCTATCTCTTCAAATAGATTATAAACCCTTGTAGTGGAAACTGACTGTTATAGTTGTATCCTCAGTGGTTTGCCATGTGTGTGACACAGATTAGGTATTCACAACAAAGAATCCAAAAGAATGAGTGAATTAATTAATGCATCTGTCAGCATGTTTGAGGCTGGTAAAGCAGAGATATATCCAACAATATTTGGAAAGATTTTCAGTGTAAAAAAAATTGTAGGAGATGATATAACACAGAGCAGGATTAAACTCTGGCAACAAGCACTTACTGTTTGACCTTGAGGAAGTAACTTTAAAAGTAGAGTCTCTTTTATCTACCCACATTACATCAATATGTAAACTTATATAAAATATATAATAGACTTGACACCTTGAAGAAACCTAATAGCTGATAGTTATTGCATTGCCGTTGACAAAGGTTATAAGGCTTGGCTATTCATAGCAAAGGCAGTGATTTTCAAAGAAGCACATTATGGATTATTAGGAATAAACAATCCTGCCTAGACAGAATCACACTATTTTTCTGTGTTTAAAAACAAAGTAGTGAAGTAATTTAGTGCCTTCAGATAAGCTTGACTTTCATATATTGTCACCTGGGGCCAAGGAGAATATCAGTGGGAAACCAACTGGTAGAAATAGATAGGGCTATTTGTTCTGTAAGTGTCTTTGGGCCTATACAATTATGGTTCTACAGCTGGATTTTCCAAATCCAGTGACAGGATTACTACTCTGTTAGAGCTCTTTAGCTGTACATTAAAATAGCCAGAGTAGCTTCCTTCATATAACATGTCTTAAGTTTGTCCATTTACTCACAGAAATTAAAGAATCCATTTCTGATTTTGTTCTAAGTATTCATTTGAAAAAGTGCTACACTAAAAAAATTAATCACCAAAACATAAGGTGCCATGTATTTATACCAACAATGTCATGTTATGTGCTTTATGTGCATTGATTTCTTTAAGACACTTAGATTACATAAATATTACATGAAAACTCTAAGGATTCCCATATGACCCACTCCCCACACTTCCCACACACTCCCACATAAACATCTTACATTAGTGTGGCACATTCATTACAACTGATAAACACATCCTGGGAATTTGCCATTAAGCATGGACCATAGTTCACATTGTAGTCTACACTCTCTCCCACACAGTTCTGCATATTATGCGATGGTATAAAAAGGCCTATATCTGTCGTTAAAACATCACTCAGGACGATTCCCAAGTCCTGAAAAGCCCCAGTATTACAACTGTTTTTCCCTCTCCCTGCTCCCAGAGTCTCCAGTGGCCACTGGCCCCACATCAATGTTGTAATTTCTTCCAGTTCTAGAATCACAATATGTCTATAGTAGAATACCAGTAAGTCCACTCTAGTCCATAGCTCTTCCCCCAATCCCAAGGATTCTGGGATAGTGACATTCACTCCACCGCCTATTGAGAGGGGGCATATATCCCATGGGGAAGATAGGTGGGACTATCCTTTCTGCAGCTGCAGGCTCTCTCTGTTCCCTGGGATGGCCGTTGTCCATCATCTCCCCGCCAGTTTTCCTGGGTGAATCCAATGAGCTGTAGAGTAGGTGTTGCAACTCCGCTGAGGTTCCAGGCCCAGCTGGCACATGGACAGCCCAAAGACTCAAGTCTCTGGACGTACACCTACAAACTCCAGCACCAATTATAGGTTTGAATAGAAGGAACAGAGGAGCCATGTTCAAGGAAGACATAGTTGAGTCCGTTTTTGTTACTCTCAGAAACACAAACTCCAAAGTAGGGCCCACTGGCAAGGCACCAAACTCTGGAGCTATCTGCCCTGACCATAGGACCTGGGTGTCTCAAGAACCCTCAGGAGCCCCACTATTTGGGGTGATATCCACTTTGGAAGTTTATGAGATCCTGCTGAGATGTGCATAAGCGTGACCTCTGGAATGACCTCCCCACCCACTTTGAAGTCTCTTAGCCACATAAACTCATTTGTCTTTACCTTTTCCCCTTTTTATTCAAGATCTTTTTCCAGTTGCATTGCTAGTTGGTGCTTGGTAGCAATCCCTTGGTGCCAGGAAGGCTAATTACCAGGAGTCCTGCCCCACGCTGGGGGAAGGTAATGCATTCATTTGCTGAGTTTGGCTTAGAGAGAGGCCACATTTGAGCAACAAGGAGGCTCTCAGGAGGCAACCTTAGGCACCCCATAACACTAGGCTAAGTTTAAATTTCAAAGCAAAGGCTCATAAGTTCTATAGTTAGTTTTTTAAGGAATGCCAAACTGTCCTCCACAATGGTTGGACCATTCATCATTCCCATCAGCAGTGGATGAGGGTTCCCATTCCTTCACATCCTCTCCAACACTTGTAGTCTTCTGTTTTTTTAATGACTGACATTCTAATGTGTGTAAGATGGTATCCCATTGTAAATATTTTGAGTTGTATTTCTCTAATAGCTAGTGATGTTGAGCATCTTTTCATATGTTTTTTAGCCATTTGTATTTCTTCCTTGGAGAAATGTCTGTTCAAATCACTGGTCATTTTTTAAATGGGTTATTTGTCTTTTTATTTTTGTGGTATAGGATTTCTTTATATATGCAGGATTTTAGGCTCCTATCAGATATATGGTTGCCAAATATTTTCTCCCATTGGGTCAGCTGCCTTTTCACTTTCTTGATAACATCCTTAGATGCAAAATGTTTTAATTTTGAGGAGGTCCCATTTATCTATTTTTTCTTTCACTGCTCGTGCTTTGGGTGTGAAGTTCATGAAACCACTTCCTATTACAAAGTCCTGTAGATGCTTCCCTACATTATCTTCCGAGGTCTTTATGATCTTGGCTCTTATATTTAGATCTTTGATCCATCTTGAGTTGATTTTTGTATAAGGTGTGAGATGATGTTCTTCTCTCATTCTTTTGGATATGGATATCCAGTTCTCCAAGCACTATTTGTTGTAGGCCATTCTCTCTCAGTTGAGTAGGCTTGGTGGCCTTGTTGAATATCAGATGACTGTATATGAGAGGATATATATCAGAACTCTCAATTCAGTTCCATTGATCGGTATGTTTATCCTTGTGCCAATACCATGCAGTTTTGACCAAGTCAGGTAGTGTGATACCCCCAGTTTCATTTTCTATTTCAATATGTCTTTGGCGATTTGGGGCCTCTTATCCTTCCAAATAAATTTTTTAGTTAGTTTTTCCAATTCAGTAAAAAGTTCTGTGTTTATTTTTATTGGGATTGCATTAAATCTGTAGATTAGTTTGGGTAGTAGAGACATCTTAATGATGTTTAGTCTTCCTAGCCATGAACAGAGAATATTCTTCCATTCATTTAAGTCTTCTTTAATTTCCTTTGACAGTGCTGTGTAGTTTTCTGTATATAAGTCCTTTATAGCTTTAGTTAAATTTATTCCTAGATATTTGATTCTTTTAGTTACTATTTTAAGTGGTAATTTTTTTCTTGAATTCTTCCTCAGATTGTTTGTTGTTGGTATACAGAAATGCTACTGATTTTTGAGCATTGATCTTACAGCCTGTGACTTTACTGAACTCATAATTTATAAGTTCTAGAAGCTTTGTTGTAGATTTATCAGAGCTTTCTATGTATAGGATCATGTCATCTGCAAATAGTGAAATGTTTACTTCTTCCTTTCCAATTCAGATGTCTTTTATATCTTTTTCTTACCTCAGTGCTCAAGCAAGATCTTTTAAGACAATGTTAAATAGGAGTGGTGATAGTGGTCATCCTTGTCTTGTTCCTGATCTTAGAGGGAAAGCTTTTAGGATTTCACCATTGAAGATGATGTTAACTGTGGGTTTTTCATATATACCCTTTATCATGTTCAGAAAGTTTCCTTCTATTCCTATCTTTTGTAGTGTTTTTATTAGGAGAAGGTGCTGTATTTTGTCTAATGCTTTTTCTGCATTTATAGAGATTTTTTCTTTCAATCTGTTTATGTGGTGTATTACATTGATTGATTTTCTTATGTTGAGCCATCCTTGCATACCCAGTATGAAACCCACTTGGACATGGTGTATAATTCGTTTGATATTTTGTTGAATGTGATTTTCAAGTATTTTGTTGAGGATTTTAGTATCTAAGTTCATTAGAGAGATCGGTCTGTAATTTTCCTTTCTTGTGGCATCTTTGTTTGACTTTGGTATTAGGGTAATGTTGCCATAATAGTATGAGTTAGGCAATGTTCCTTCTACTTCTATTTTTTGGAAGAGATTAAACAGGATTGGAGTTAGTTCTTTCCAGAATGTTTGGCAGAATTTACCTGTGAAACCATCTGGTCCTGAGCTCTTCTTGGTTAGGAGGTTTTTGATTATTGATTCTATTTCTTTACTTGTGATTGTTCTGTTGAGTTCATTGATTTCTTCTTTCATCAATGTAGGCTGCTTGTGTGTTTCTAGGAATTTGTCCATTTGCTCTAAATTATCCTTCTTGTTGGCATATAATTTTTCAAAGTATCCTCTTATGATACTCTATTTCTGTGGAGTCAGTGGTAATATCCCCTTCCTCATTTCTATTTTTTGTGTATTTGCATCTTCTCTCTTTTCTTCTTTGTTAGTCTAGCTAAGGGTTTGTCAATTTTATTAATAGTCTCAAAGAAGCAGTGTTTGGTTTTGTTTATTTTGTCTAGTGCTTTTTTATTTTCTATTTCATTTAGTTCTGCTCTAATCTTTGTTATTTCCTTCTTTCTACTTCCTTTGGGGTTAGTTTGTTGCTCTTTTTCTAATTCTTCCATGTGTACAATTAGGTCTTTAATTTTAGCTCTTTCTTCCTTTTTGATATACAGATTTTATGGCTATAAATTTCCCTCGCAGTACAGCTTTTACTGCATCCCATAGATTTGATATGTTGTATTGTCATTTTCATTTGTTTCAAGGTAGTTACAGATTTCTATTGAAATTTCCACCTTGACCCACTGTTTGTCTAAGACTGTGTTGTTTAACTTCCTCATCTTTGTGCCTAGTCTGGTTCTCTGGCACTTACTGATTTCCAGCTTCATTCCATTGTGGTCAGAGAAATTATTTTGTATGATACCAATCTTTCTGAGTTCATTGAGAATTTTTCTGTGGTCTAGCATTTGTTCTATCTTGGAGAATGATCCATTTGCACTCAAGAAGAATGCATATCCCACTGTATTTGGGTATAGTGTTCTGTATATGTCTATTAGGTCCAGATCCTCTAACGTATTAACCAATGTCTTTGTTTCTTTATTGATTCTTTGTCAAGATGTTTTGTCTAATGGTGATAATGGTGTATTAAAGTCCCCCACTATAATTGTAGAGGCATCTATTTCTCCACTTAGTTTTTCCTGTGTTTGCTTCATGTATTTTGAGGTGTCCCTGTTAGGTGCATAAATGTTTATGATTGTTCTTTCTTCTTGAAAGAGTACCCCTTTCACTAATATATAGTGTCCATCTTTGTCCCTTACAACAGTTTTACATTTAAAGTCTATTTTGTGTGATATTAGTATAGCTACTCCTGCCCTTTTATGGTTATTGTTTGCTTGTAAGATGGTTTTCCAGCCATTCACCTTCAGCATCCTTGAATCCCTTGGTGTAAGGTGGTTTTCTTGTAGACAGCATATAGATGGGTCATATTTCCTTATCTATTCTGCTAATCTGTTTCTCTTGACTGGTGAGTTTAATCCATTAACATTCAGTGTTATTACTGTCAATGAATTACTTATATTATCCATATTTTCATTGGGTTTATGTATGTCATATGTTATTTTTTTATTATTTCAATTTTTGTCTTTTTAGTTTTAGAGTTCTCCTTCAGCTCTCTTTCTCCTGTATTTTACTTTCAACCCACAGAACTCCCTTTTGTATTTCTTGAAGGGCATGTTTCTTATTGGCATACTCTCTTAATTTCTTTTTATATGTGAATATTTTGAACTCTCCATCATGTTTGAATGCCAGCTTTGCTGGATAGAGAATTCTTGGCACCTTTTTGATTTCTTGGATTGTGCCATGCATCACCATCATATCTGTTATCTTTTTATGTATGTTTACAATTACTTCAGTATGTTCTTCTAGTGTCTTCCTAATATCCTTAATCTCTTCCTTCACTTCATTAAGTTGGTCCATGATTTTTCTTTGGACAGCTTTGATTATTTGTTCAATGTTCTGCTGCACTTCCTGGTTCTTAGTTTGTTTATTTTACTGGGCCATGTCTTCTATTTCTTAGTATGGTTTGTAATTTTTTGTTGCTGCCTGGTCATCTTTTTATCTTGATGGGTTTATTCAGTTGATTAGCTCCTCTCTTATGGATTTATTTGATTGCTGTTTATTTGTGTGTGTTAAGTTTTTTCTTTGACACTTTGTTCTTCTTATTCTATTTCATTGTTGTTCTCTATGTTGCCTTGGAGGAAAAAATTATGGCCTGACACAGTGAAAGACGTAAGAAAAGTAAAAGGATAATAGTAATAGTAATTGCTAGCAGAGGAACCATTTAAGACCTTGGAAAATGAATATTTAACTCATGTAAGCTGTGTAGAGTAATAGGAATAGAAAAGTGGGGCACCAAAAATGAAGTGGGAAACCAAATAGAGAAAAATATATAGACTGAATTAAAAGGCCAGTATGATGAGGAGAGAGGGAAAGAGAAAAGAAAATACAAAAAGAAAAAAAAGTTTATAAAAGAAAACAAGATTGATTAGGTAGAAATAAAAACCAGAAAAATTAGGGACTAAACTAAACAAAGAGAGGTGGAATTTAAAAACAACAACAAAGAGCAGAAGATAGAATGATGAGGGAAGGAAAAGAGATAGCCTTGGTATACAAAATTGGTATACACAGAAAAGGGGAAATCAAGGAAGAGGAAACACAGTAACAAAGAATCAAGGCACCAGCACCTTGAGGAATTTATCTCTCCATCCAGCTCCCTCCAGATGGATGCCCTGAAGCCTCCTACTCTGTGGGTTTCCCAAAACAGCTCACTTGGGCAGGATCTTGTCCCACTCAGCTGATTTTTGTGAGAGAGATCTGCCTATGTTCCTTTGAAAGAAAAAAAAATTTAGAATCAGATAAAAGGAAAGAGATAGGAAAACAAAAAGAATAATAGTAATGGTATTCGTAAAAGCAAGACAGCAAACATACAACACTTAGGAAATTGAAAAATTAACACGAGAAAGAAGCACAGAGAAATAAGATTAGGAAAGTGGAATTGAAACAATGAAACAAGAAACAATAGAGAAACAAATATAGAGAGTGAATTAAAATGCTGGAATGGTGAGAAGATGGGGAAAGAAGACAGAAAAGAGAGAAAGAAAAAGTAAAAAAGATGACGTATACAGAGAAAATGTGAGAGAGGGAGAAATAGAAAGAAAAAAAATTGGAGACCAACTAAAAGAACAGTGGAAAACAAAAGATATAAATATGAAGGGGTGAAAAGAAATAGCGTAGGTAAAATACATCAGTAACCAAAAGAATGAAAGAAAGAAAAAGCAAAAATAAACAAGCAGAGAAAGAAAGGGAGGGGATACAAAACAAGCAATAAACAAGACAGCAGCAACTCGTTTCTTTTTTTATTTTTAAAGGAGACAGAAGAAAAGAATAATAATGAACACAGAAAAATAGCCTTATTTCTTAGACCCCTAAGGATCTTCTCAGGCTGCTGGTGTTCCTCAGTCACTCACCCTGCAGCCTGCCCTCTGCAGTTTTGAACTGGGTTTTAGTGAGTAAAGTAAGGGAAATAAAAGAAAATGAACTTAAAAAAAAAAAAAATAAGAGATCCAAGAAAAGATAATACAAAGAAAATGTCTATATGTTCCCTGTCATAAAGTTTCAGCTGGATGCCTGATAACATGGTGGATCTCTTTTCAAGAAATAGCCAGGAATTGAACCAGGGACCTCATATATGTTAGGCAGAAATTCTCCTACTGAGCTATTCTGAGTCCTTAAGCTAATCAAGCTTTCAGAAGGATGTCCATCCCTTTTCCCTTGGGCAGGTTAGATCCTTGCAGTCAGCTGGAGTGGTGCTGATGGATACCATCTCTGCCTCCTCTCTGATGTAATTCCTCTCTTTACCTAGGTGGCTGGGCATGACCACCGGCCTGAGACGATGCCCTCCCCTCTCCCTGTCAAGTCGGGGTCCCTTCCGATATTCAAGGGGGGCCCAGCTGGTTAAACTCATTGCAAAAATGTCACTCTCTACCCTCCCAGAGCCTTCTTCCTCACAGGGAATCTGCTGTCACTCTCCCGTTTGGAGCAGGGGCCAGGCAGTGTCTCCACCTTAGTCTGTCCACCCTGAAGGCCAGGTATATGTGCCCCTTCCAGCCATGGAGGTAAGCAACCCTCAATTATTCCTGGCTTCCCTATCTGTCTAGTACCCTCTTAGATGACGTAGAGCACTTCCCATGGAGTTAGACGTCTGTTCTACTCTCAGATACAATTCACCAAGAGTTATATCCTCACTTAATATCTCCGGGATAGGGGAGGGGAGCCCCTCCCGGCAGCCAGGAGGTTTAATAACTCACGATTACTTGTTTTGGCTTCTTCGTGTCTCTGACCCTTCATCTTCTGGGAGTGGTACACAGTGTCCTGGTTTGCTGTGCCCCAGTGCAGGTCCCCAATGCATCCTCTGGCTTTTTCTTTGTTGTTTTGTGAGAGCTAAGATTTATATGTCTAACCCGTCAGCCATGTTCCCACAATCCCTCATGTGCATTGATTTTTTAAATCCATTTGAAGACCTTATAACTTTGGCATTATTTTTATTAGTATCGTTTTACAGAAGAGGCTGCTGAAATTTGGAGTAGTAAATTAATATTCACAAGGTTTCACAGAAAGTAGGAGGTAAAAAGGAGATTTGAACTCAGATATTTCTGACTCCAAAACCCTGTTCTTTCTACTACATTATAATGTCTTTCAAAAATATAAATTACCCAACACTTGTTAGTGGTAAATAAAGTTCGACTAGAAGCCCAGTTATGTGGGCTAACTGCCCTATTCTATTTTGTAGAGTGAAGGGATATTTGATAAGAGGATAGCAGAAGAGGAAAATTTCATTGGCAGCCTTTATGTCAGTGAGTTTCTTTAGGTTAAAAATGTCCCAGTGTGCCATGCTGCTAAGACAGATACTACACATTGTGCTGGCTTAAGCAATGGGAATTTATTGGCTCATAATTTTAAGGCTAGGAGAAGTCCAAAATCAGGGCATAAGCCAAACAATGCTTTTTCAAAGCCTATAATATTCTTGTGCTTGCTGCTAGTCAGCCCTGGTATTCCTTGGCTTGTGCCTCTGCCTCACACCACATGGCATGGTCCCTCCTTGCTCTTCTGGGTTCCATTGACTTCTGGCTTCTGGATCCACCTTGTGACTTTCTCTTACTATGTCTGGATTTTTCCGTAATCCAGATTAAGGCCCACCCTCAATCATTTGGGCCACACCATAACGAAAATAATATCTTCAAGAGATTCTATTTACAATGGATTTACACCCTCAGAAATGAGAAGTAAGATTAAGAACATGTCTAAATTGGGGTAAATAATTCACTCTACAACAATAACCTTAAGTACTTCCCTTCCACCGTCATGGAAAAATCCAGCATTTCTTATTTCAGATATCATTGTTAAGGCAATGATATCTATTTATCTATAATTTTCTGTCATGCCATTCAACTTTGAGCTTTTCAATTGAGGAGAAAAGTTGTTTTCTTAGAGAATGATCAGGAAATAATTTGAAAGGGCCTTCTAGGGAAAGAATGCCTTATTCATCCAGTGTATTCCCAGTAACTACTATGTATTGTAGGAGATTCATAAATATTTGATAGATAAAGGAATGGTATTTATAGAGCCTTATATGCTAGGTTAAAGACATTGCTTTAATATTTGACTATCCTTTTTCTTTCTTTTCTATTGTTATTTGTATCAAGTATTTTATAATGATGGTTAAGAGGAATGTGCTCTCAAAAAGAGGAAAGCCTCTTCATACCTGATTCATTACACGAAATGAATAGCCATATTCCTCCTCCTGAACAAATAAGGAAATCTTGGCATCATTTGTTTATTTATCAGATACAGTAGACTTGGGGTCATTTCCTGCTTTAAAGATTTAAAAGGTTATTTTCCCCCTCTGAGAGATTCACAGAACTCTTATTCACACTACTGTTGTACCTACCCCCAGTAGTCCATTGTTAATGCATGGGCCAAACATATCCAAGAGATAGCAAAAGCATTTTTGGGATCCCAACCCTTTTCAAATGTTTACTTTTGGAAGCTGGACAACAGAACATGTGTGCTGGTATGGATAGGAGCTAGCGGCTGCATGGTATTTATAAGCAACTTGCAGTTGGAGAAATGAGAAGAAGGGGATTAGAAGAAGCTAAATAATAGAATCAAAGAGAGACAAGTCATGAAGGACCTTGAGAAAACATTCTTATCACATCATACTTAATGGGGAAACACTGAAAGTTTTCCCTATAAAGTAAGAATCAAGACAAATATCCCACTTGCACCATTACTGTAAAACATTGTACTGGAAGTTCAACCAGATCGATTAGGCAAGATAAAGAAAAAACACATTAAAATTGGAAACAAAGAAGTACAACTATTCCTATTCACAGGTGACATGATCCTATGTATAAAAAATCCCAAAGAGTCCACAAGAAAGCTACTAGAGTTTATAAATAACTTCAGGAAAGTTCTGGTACAAGATCAAAACACAAAAATCAATTGTGTTCCTATACACAAGCGATGAACAATCAGAAAAGGAAAACAAGAAAAAAATGGTCCATTTAAAATAGCATGTGACAGAATGAAATATCTAGGAATACATTCAACCAAGGATGCAAAAAGACTTGTACACTGACAACTACAAAATATTTCAGAAAGAAATTAAAGAAATAAATGAGACATCCTGTGTTCATGGATTGGAAGACTTAATATTGTTAAGATGTCAATACTATCCAAAGTGATCTACAGTTTCAACACAATCTAAATAAAATTTCCAGCACCTTTTTTTGGCAGAAATAGGAACATTAATCCTAAAATTCATATGGAGCTGCAAGGGACCCTTATTAGCCAAAACAATTTTGAAAAAGAACAAGAAATTTGGATGACTCACACTTCCCAATGTCAAAGCTTACTACAAAGTTACAGTAATCAAAACAGGGTGGTATTGATATAAAGATGGACATAAAAACCAATGGAATAGAATTGAGAGTATCATGCTAAACCCTGAGATCTACAGCCAGTTGATTTTCGACCACAGTGCCAAATCCACTCAGTGGGGAAAGAAGAGTCTCTTCACAAATGGTGTTGGAAAAACTGGATGTCCACATGCAAAACAATGAAATTGGGCCCCTACCACACACTATATACAAAAATTAGCCCAAAATGAATCAATGACCTAAGTATAAGAAGGAAAACCATAAAAATTTAGAAGAAAACATAGTGGAAAACTTAAATGACCTTTGATTTGATGATCGATTCTTAGATGTGACAGCAAAGCACAAGCAACAAAAGATGAGTATATAGAAATTTGACTTTATCAAAATAAAAACTTTCGCTTATCAAGGGAGATAAAGTAAAAAGACAACTACACAATGAAGGAAATAGTTGTAAATACTATATCTAATAAGGGTTTAATACTATTCAATCTTAAAAATGAATGAAGATCTGATTTATACTACAACATGGATGAAGCTTGAAAATATTATGCTATGTAAAGTAATCCAGATGACACAAAAGGACAAATATTGTATGATTCAACTTATGTAAAATATAGAATAAGCAAATTCACAGAGACAGACAGTAGATTAGAGGTTATCAAAGGCTAAAGGGAGAAGAGATAGGGAGTTATTGCCTAAAGCATAAAGAGTTTCTATATTGGTTGATGAAAATTATTGGTAATGAATGGTGGTGATGGTAGCATAACATTGTAATTAATTCCACTAAATTGTACACTTAAGATGGCTAAAATGGCAAAATTTTATGTTATATGTATGTTACCATGATTTTAAAAAGGATAAGTTTGAACTTGGAAGGAAAAAACAAAACATGCTGAACTGTTTATGATACATACACATTAAAGGATTTTCAGCAAGGGGATAATGTACCTAAATTTATACTATAGAACTTATATTTTAGGTTAAA
The DNA here is from genome assembly GCA_026826555.1 of Tolypeutes matacus. Taxonomy (NCBI): domain Eukaryota; kingdom Metazoa; phylum Chordata; class Mammalia; order Cingulata; family Chlamyphoridae; genus Tolypeutes; species Tolypeutes matacus. The sequence goes on along the minus strand of JAKSZT010034297.1, from coordinate 7,227 downwards.
ATATACCACCATATCTCAGGCTAGCCCTTTTGCTGTGAAAGCTATAAAACTGGACAAGATGCCCGAGAAGACACTTTTCAGAACACGGATAGCAGGCAGTGCAACCCTGTGATCTCTGAGAGAAGGGGAGACCACAAGATGGGGCTCACTACCCAGATCTCTGGCTGGGGATAATTTTTCATCACAGAGAGATGGAATCTGAGCAGAGCACAGCTGTATGCCAAGCTGAGGAATCAGAGGTCAAAGGTAGGTACCCCTGAAGTATCTGGAGTGTGAGAGATGGAGCCCTGTATAAAGGCCCAGATTTCCACAGAGTGCTTCCCACTTGGTGGCTGAAGGCTGGGTTGTACACATGCAGGATGGGGCCACCTGAGGCTTACCAGAGACCTGCTTCTGTGGGGCTGAGAGTAGAAGGAGATGGTAGAAATGGGGCAGTGCCCTGGGGAGGGTAATTGGGAAGTACTCAAGGGCTTTTGAGTTCCAGCCCTACCAGAGGGGAGAATTTTCCTTACCATCCTATTCTTAAACCTGCACCAGTTAGGACCCAATAGAGGCCATTCCTTAAGAATAAGGATCACACCCCCAAACTAGACATATTCTTTACCTACAGAAAGCCTGAAAATAAGACTTGGTCAGATTTACAGGAGAAAGAGAGAGTGAAGTTCACTCTCTCCAAAGCTAGAGGGACTTGGGAAATATCCTGGGCTTTCCACAGATCCTTAACAATAAAATGTGAAAATGAACCAGAAATTCAAGATGATCAGCCAGTAAGGCAGCATAAAAATTTACTCAAAAGACATGGAAATATATGTCCACTCAAAGACTTTTACATGAATATTCAAAGTAATTGTATTCATAATTGCCCCAAACTGTAAACAACCCAAATATCTATCAACAGATGGATGGATAATAAAATTGTGGCATATCCATACAATGGAATAGTACTCAGCAACAAAAAGGGATAAACTACCAAAACACAAGAGGAAATGGAACAAAAGATATGAAACATGAAAGGATTAAACACTGTATAATTCCATTTATATGAAACTCCACAGAAGACAGTATAGTGTATAGTGACAAAAAGCAACTCTGTGATTTCCTATGTTTTTGTTTGTTTTTAGGGGGAGGTTGAATGCAGAAAGGTACAAGGTTATTTTTCACAGTGATGGGTATAGTATATATATATTGATTGTGGTAGTAAAAATGTGGAGCCTTCACCTGTGGGACAGTAGGAAGTACCAAATAAAAAAGCAAAAAAAGCAAACAAAAACCTAATCTGGACTCCTGGCAGAGGCAGGAAAAAGCAGCTTTAAAACATCCATACTATTTAGAAGTTAAAGTCAACAGATTTTGGGGTTTGGTAGGATGGGTGGTAAAAAGAAGATGGCCAGGTCCCAAATGATGTTAAAGTTTCTGCACTAAGTAACTCGGTGAATGATAATGATATTTGAGATACAAGCAAATTGGAAGAATAGAAACATTGTAGTTCACATGCAGTGAGTTTGAGCTGCCTTGGGGACATTGAAAAGGAGGTGCTTCAGTGACACTGGCAATAGAGCTTTGCTATTTAGTATGAACTCTTAACTGCCTGTATATTAGAGATTCATTAGCATAAAATGAGAATTATAACTATCAGAGTGGATGAGATCACACTTATTAGAGAAAGGAAAGAAATTAGCTGAGATCACATAAAGCTTATATTTGAGATCGGCAGAGGAAGTGAAGTCTATGAACAAAGCAAAGAAAGATAAAAGGGTGAATAAAGGAAAATGGTGTCACAAGAAAGAATTTTGAGGAGGGCAACATCAATAATGCCAAATACAGCTGAAACGCCTAGCAAAAAAGTCCATTTTTATCTGCACATCTAAGACATAGAACACAAGTTGGTGGCAGAATTGGGTTCACACATTTACCCTATATTATTTTATGATGCTGTCAGGCATAGATGCCTTCAAGTTCACTGTGAAATAGAAAGAGAAAGCTGAAAATTCAAAAATTTGCAATTAAATACTTTGACCTGGAAATGACACAGGCCATTCCTGCTCAGATATACCATTGACATAATTACATACTTAGCCATACCCAATTTCAAAGGATTAGGGAAGTCTAATGATCCCATGTACCTTCAAATGGAGACAAAAAACAGATATTAAGGATAAATATAAATTACTATTGCAATGGTCTAACATGATATTATGAACCAACTCCTATAAAAAGATGTTAAATAGAGACATACATTTCTGGCTTCATTCAAGGCAGGACTTTCTTTTGTCCCCAACTTTGTCATTAATAACATTGACTAATTAGAAAATCATAATTTTTCCATTTAGATTATATGATTTATTGATTGATCACAAAGAAAGATATTGTGTAGTGGAAGGAATAAACTAGATGTGAATTTTTAAAAATTTTTTATATATTTTTAAAAGATACTTAGATTATGTAAATGTTACACAGAAAATATAGGGATTCCCGTATGCCCCACCTCCCACACCTCCAAAACCCTCCCACACAAACATCCTTCATTAGCGTGACACATTAACTGCAATTGATAAACACATCCTGGGGCTTTGCCATTAAGCATGGTCCATAGTTCACATGGTAGACCACACTCTCCCACAGTTCTGCATGTTATGTGATGATATAAAATGGCCTATATCTGTCATGGCAATGTCACTCAGGACAATTCCCAAATCCTGAAAAAGCCCCCATATTACAACTGCTTTTCCCTCTCCCTGGCCCCAGAGCCTCCAGTGGCCACTGGCTCCACTTCAATGTTGTAATTTCTTTCAGTGCTAGAATCACAATATGTTTATAGTAGAATACCAGTAAGTCCACTCTAGTCCATAGCTCTTCCCCCAATCCTGAGGAGTCTGGGATGATGACCAACAAGTGAAAAGGGGCTTATATCCCATGGGGAAGATGGATGGGACTACCCTTCCTGCAGCTGCAGATTATCTCCATTCCCTGGGACAGCTGTTGTCCATCATCATCTCCCCAGTTGTCCTGGCTGAGTCCAATGAGCTGTAGAGTAGGAGTTCAAACTCCACCGAAGTTCTGGTCTCAGCTGGCACATGGACAGCCCAAAGACTCAAGTCTCTGGACGCACACCTACAAATTCCAACATCAAGTATAGGTTTGAACAGAAGGGACAGATGAGCCATGTGCAGGGAAGCCATAGAAGTCTGTTTCTTTCACTCTCAGAAGCACAAACTCCAAAGTAGGGCCCACTGGCAAGGCACCAAACTCTGGAGCTATCTGCCCTGACCATAGGACCTGGGTGTCTCCAGAACCCTCAGAAGCCCCACTATTTGGGGTGATATCCACTTTGGAAGTCTATGAGATCCTACTGAGATTTGCGTTACCTCTAGGATGACCTCCCGACTCACTTTGAAGTCTCTTAGCCATATAAACTCATTTGTCTTTACCTTTTCCCCCTTTTATTTGACGTATTTTTTCAGTCACATTGTCAGTTGGCGCTTGGTAGCATTCCCTCGGTGCCAGAGAGGCTCATTGCTGGGAGTGATGTCCCACACTGGGAGGAAGGTAATGCATTCATATGCTGAGTTTGGCTTAGAGAGAGGCCACATTTGAGCAACTAGGAGGCTCTCAGGAGGCAACTCTTACGTACCCCATAACAATAGGTTAGGTTTCACTTTCAAGAGCAAAGACTCATAAGCCTAGCCATCAATATCAAGGGCCCATCAGTGGATCATCCTCCTTCACCAGTCACTGCCCCTGCACTTGGGGGACTGTTGCTGCTCCATTAGAGAATGTGGCAGAGCACTCCAGGATGAGAATTCATTGTTCTCTCATTTATTGAGTGATTCTCCACCCACTGTGGCAATGCCCTGTGAACATTTGAACACTTTTATATACCTTATATGTATGCTCAGATGAACTTCCTCCCATGCATCCCCCATGCCTGACACCCCGCACCAATGATCCTCCCCCACCCCAGTTGTAAACCTTCTGTGATCCAAAGCTTCTTCAAAGATGAAGCCATTATAATAGCCAAATACAAATAATAGGAAAATGAAATAATAATGATAAGTTTAAATGTAAGAGATAAAATACATAAAGATTTTTAAAAGCTAAAAATCAAATTAAAAGATTGGGATATTAAAAAAATGAAAAAAAATTTTTTTTTTATATTTTGCCTTTCATCACTACAATATCTGGTGTCCTGTCTGTACCATGGCACCTTCCCCCTCACATTCCCCAGTGTCTCACTATTTTTCATTTTGTTTTCAAAGAAGTTTTAAGTCACAGCAAAGTCACACACAGAATACAGAAGACTCTCATAATACCCAACATCCTCTCCCTTTCTTCCTCCCCATATTAATACCTTTTTATCTGTGGGTGGTAGTGTTGTTATAACTGATGTACAAATAGTGAAACATAGCTACTAATCATTGTCCGTGGTTTACAATATGGTTTACATTTTAGACTGTACACTTTTATAAATTTTGATGATATTTACTATGCCCTGTGTCCATCACTGTAAGGTAATGCAAAACATTTCCACTGACCACTAAATACCCTCCGTTCGATCTATTCCATTCCTCCCTCCCCATCCCCCCAGGGCCCACAGCGACTCCCTGGCTTGACTTGTTGGATGACAAGATTCATAGTTACATGCAAAAAGTGAGGCCTTGACACAATGGTTTGTCCTCCCCTATTAGGAACCACCCTTGCTCTCGAGAGACTCCTGCCTGTCTATTTCTGAACAAATCCATCTTCCAGAAGATGAGAGCCCAACTCCTTCCCGCTCATTATGTGGGTCTCCACCCATTGATACAACACATTATGACAGAATGAACACTCACACAGTGCCTAGAAGCCTGTCCCAGGTGCTCTCTGTCCTGAATGCCCCCCCAACCAATACCCTATACCAGTAACCCTCCTTGTCATATTGCCATAAGAGCATTCCCACTCTGTACTTTCAACCTCATACCCACAAATCCCCAGTGCCCACCTGGTCCCTCTCCCAACCCTCCCCCCAGTATCCTGGGCCTTCTAACCCACCCTTCCCAATCCACTCGCCTGTCAACCCTGCATCACCCAACCTAATAATATCACTACCCTCCTGTCCTATCCCTTCAATACGCATCCATCCTTACCACGGATGATATCTGTATGGGTGATAGCTCACAACCTTCTCTTCTCTTTCTATTTCTTGTAAACTTATCTTCCAGACAATAGCTCTCAGAGACTGCTCAATTTCCTTAATTCATATGAGTGAGGTCATGTACTATTCATCCTTCAATGCCTGGCTTGCTTCACTAAACATAGGTCTTCAAGATTCATCCGTGTTATCCCATGTGTTAGCACTTTATTCCTTCTTACAGCTGAGTAATATTTCCATTGTATGTGTGTACCACATTTTGTTCATCTATTCTTCTGTTGATGGGCACCTGGATTTATTCCAACTTTTGGCAATAGTGAACAATGCCGCTATGAACATTGGTGTGCTTATATCTGCTTGTGTCTTTGCTTTCAATTCTTCAGGGTATATATCCAGCAGTGGAACCACTGGATCATATGGAAGTTCTATAGTTAGTTTTTTGAGGAACTGCCAAACTGTCCTCCACAATGGCTAGACCATTCTACATTCCCAACAACAGTGGATGAGTTTTCCCATTCCTCCACATCCTCTCTAACACTTATAGCTCTCTGTTTTTTTCTTTTGTCCCCAACTTTGTCAGTAATAGCATTGAGTTATTAGAAAATCATATGTTTTCCATTTAGATGATATGATTTATTGATTGATCACAAAGAAAGATATTGTGTAGTGGAAAGAATAAACTAGATGTGAATTTGAGTTTTTAATATGTTTTGTAGACACTGGCAAAATACTTAAGCTCTCTGAGACTCTTTTTATTTATATAATAAGGATAATACATAACCTTTAGAAATTTCTCTGAAAATGGAATGAGGTAAATAAAATCACTGAGCACAATACCTTACACAGAGCTGGTAAAACCCTTTTCTCCATTTATTTATTTTTTTGTCATCCTCATCTAGTAAGATCCACTGGGTTTAGAGATGATATTGTACCTCCTGTGGTACCTTTAGCCCTTGCTTCCATGAACAATTGATTGAAAATTCCATTACATAAATGTACTTTGTATGTCATGAGAAATGTGCCTACCATCCAGCTATGCCCTCATCTTCCTCTGTCTCCCATGGATATGCTCTATAGGCAAGAAGGATAGGTTGTAATCTCTAGGTTATCAAGTTTCTGCTTTAGAAGGACTTACTAATGTTTTCTCTGGCTTACTGGTCTATGTCTTCTGTGGAACTGAAAACATCCATGCTGTGAAAATTTATTGCAGTGCCATAACAGCTCTAAGGAATCTCTATCCTATGCCCAATGTAAACTATAGACTTTTGTTATTAGCAATGCTTCAATACTGGTTCATCAACTGTAACTAATATACCACACTAATCTAAGATGTCAATAATAAGGGAAACTGTGTATGGGTATGGGTGTGTGTGTGTGGGGGAGTTATATTGGAATTCCCTATACTTTCAGTGTAATTTTTCTGTAAATGTAAATCTAAAATTTCTCCAAAAACAAAGTTTAATATTACTAAATAAATAAATGAAAGAAAATGTTAGATAATCAACCAAATTGTCAATAATCAGACTATGACCCACTCAATTATTTTGCATCTTGTTGAATGATTGAAATGATCTGTTTTAGTTTCCTAGCTGCTAAAACAAATACCAAACAATGGGCTGGCTTAAACAATGGAAATTTATTGGTTCATGGTTTTAAAGTAAGAAGTCCAAAATTGAGTTGTCTTCAAGTGAATGCTTCCTCCTTGAAAGTATTATCTTGCCACTGGTGATCCTTGGTCCTTGACTTTCCTGTCATATGGCAATACATATACATATGGCAGCATCTTCTCCTTTTTCTTCCAGGTTCTTCTGACTTCCAGCTTCTGGGTGATTCTGTCCAATTTCCTTTATTTCTAGGAACTTCAAGTATATTGGATTAAGGACCACCCTCATTCAGTTTGGACACACTTTATCTAATAATATCTGTAAAAGTCCTATTTACATATGGATCCACATCCACAGGACCAGGGATTGGGAACTGAACATGCCTTTTGTGGGGGACATGATTCAATCCCTAATACCATCATAGGTAATACCTACATGTCTGTTGTGAAAGGAAATATTTTGAGGGGAAATAATTATATTGCTTTCCATAAGTCC
>JAKSZT010034292.1:0-10419 GCA_026826555.1 Tolypeutes matacus | reverse complement strand
GAGTTAAGTTTTCTCTTTGGCAGTTTTTCTTCTTATTTTATTTCCTTGCTTCTTTCTATGTTCCCTTGAAGGCAAAAGGTTAGGGCCAGAAGAATCAAAAGATGTAAGGAAGGCAGAAGGATAATAGAAATATTGATAAAAGTTAGAAGAGGGGCAAAATGAGACTTAATGAGATGAATATTTAACTTGTGTAGGCAGTGTAGAGTACTAGGAAAAAATATGGAGTTCCTACAATGGACTGGGAAAACAAATGGAGGAATATATATATATAGTGATTTAGGAGGCTAGAATTATGAGGAGGGAGAGAAATAGTAGAGAAAGGTCCGAAAGGAAAAAGTTAATACTAATAAAAATAAAAAAGAAAAAAGAAGAAGAAGAAAACAAAATAGATGGGATAGAAATTGACACCTTTAAGTTGTGGGCCTATGAAAAAATGTTGTCTAAGAGCCACAACTGAAAAGAGAAGGCAGAAACATGCAGGAAGGATAAGCGATAGTTTGTAATACAGAATCAATATATACAGCGAGTTGGAAATTACTGAATAAGAAGCCCAGCAAAGAAGCGACCAGCTGGCAGCACCTATTAAAAAACAAAATAGAAGGAAAAAGAAGGGGGGAGGAAAACGGGAATAATAGCAATAGACCAGAAAGTAACAGAGAGAAACCAAAGATCCACACAGGCAAGCAGTCAAACAGAGCTAAGGGGGGTCAATGATTCCCCTCGGGTCCACATGGATCCTTCCTGCCTACTTGTGTTTATCAATGAATTTCCCCACAGGATTCTATATGCAGGTCCTGAAGCAGCTTTTAGCTATTAAACTAAATTAAAAAGAATTTATTTTTCATTTGTTGAGGTGACCTCACTTTTTTTTTTTTTTAGCCAAATGAAGGACCCAAAATAATTCCTCCTCTAGACCAACCCCCTTACAGAAGGGACCCTAGCTGGGCCCGTGGAAATTAATCAAGCACGTCCCACTTTCCGGACTCCCCAGGTTAGCTGAAGCTCTGATGTTAGTCAGTGAGGAGTGGTAAAGATGGCGGATTCCGCCCCTTCTGGCACCGAGCTCCAGCGTCACCGGGCTGCTCGGTAAATCAGTTTGAGTGCAGATTCGCGTCTGCTCTCAGCCTGATGCTGCTTCAGGTCGGCTTATCTGCTCCCCAAAGCTATGGGGCGGTGCAGGCAGCCAGATCAATGTCTGAAAATATAAAATACCCTTCCCTGTCTTCCAACCGAACCCTCCCTTTTTTGGGAAGTGTCCCTTCCTCCTGGCTCCGCAGCGGCCCGGGTCTTATCCCTGGGTGGCTAGGGAAATCAGCTGCGTTCCCCGACCAAAATCCCCCTCTGGTTCACTGGGTGCTGATTAACTCGTTTGCTCTGTTCACACAAGGTCCAAGGGGCGCCAGGCAGCCAGATCCCCAGAAAATAAAACTTTTTTTCGCCCCGCCCGCGGCTCCAAATGGCCGTTTTGTTTTTTTTCCCTAACCGCGGGGCTCAGCCGCCTGTGCCAACCTCCACCAGCAGCTTCAAAACTCACGAATCTCCACCGTTCGGTCCACGCCGCCGATCCGCGCAGATAGATGTCCCAAGCTTCTCACTCCACGCGTGCACAGCACAGACCCCCGGGCAGGACCCCGTCCCCAATCCGCCTTGCTCTGGGAGCTTGCAGTGTGTGCCCTCCTACACTAACGCCATCTTGGCCCCTCATCATATATGCCTTTTATCATATTGAGGAATTTTCCTTTTATTCCTATCTTTTGAAGTATTTTTATCAAAAAAGGATGTTGGATTTTGTCAAATGCCTTTTTTGCATCTATTGAGATGATCATGTCTTTTTTTTCATTCAATTTGTTAATGTGGTATATTACATTGATTGATTTTCTTATGTTGAACCAACCTTGCATACCAGGAATAAATCCCACTTGGTTGTGATGTATAAGTCTTTTGATATGCTATTGGATTCGATTTGCAAGTATTTTGTTGAGAATTTTTGCATCTATGTTCATGAGAGAGATTGGTCTGTAATTTTCTTTTCTTGTGGAATCTTTATCTGGCTTTGGTATTAGGGTGATGTTGGCTTCATAAAATGTTTTGGGTAATTTTCCCTCCTCTTTGATTTTTTGGAAGAGTTTAAACAGGATTGGTGTTAATTCTTTTAGAAATGCTTGGTAGAACTCACCTTTGAAGCCATCTGGTCCTGGAATTTTCTTTGCTGGGAGATTTTTGATGATGGATTCAATCTCCTTAATTGTGATTGGTTTGTTAAGTTCTTGTATTTCTTGTTGTGTCATTGTAGGTTGGCTATGAGTTTCTAGAAATTTGTCCATTTCATCCAGGTTGTCTAGTTTGTTGGCATATAGTTTCTCATAATATCCTCTTATGATTCTTTTTATTTCTGTGAGGTCATTTGAAATTCCCCCCCTTTCATTTCTGATTGTATTTATTTGCATCTTCTCTCTTTTTTTCTTTGTTAGTCTAGCGAGGGGTTTGTCAATTTTATTGATCTTCTCAAAGAACCAGCTTTTGGTTTTGTTGATTTTCTCCATTGCTTTTCTGTTCTCATTTTCATTTATTTCCGCTCTAATCTTTATTATTTCTTTCCTTCTTTTTGCTTTGGGATTGGTTTGCTGTTCTTTTTCTAGTTTCTCAAGTTGTTCAGTTAAATCTTTGAGTTTAGCTCTTTCTTCTTTCTTAATATAGGCATTTAGGGCTATAAATTTCCTTCTCAAGACTGCCTTTGCTGTATCCCATAAGTTTTGATATGTTGTGTTCTCATTTTCATTTGTCTCAATATATTTACTGATTTCACTTGCAATTTCTTCTTTGACCCTCTGAATATTTAGGAGTGTGTTGTTCAGTCTGCACACATTTGCAAATTTCCTTTTTTCCTGTCTGTTATTGATTTCTAGTTTCATTCCATTATGATCTGAGAAGGTGCTTTGTATAATTTCAATCTTTTTATATTTATTGAGAGCTGTATTGTGACCTAACATGTGGTCTATACTGGAGAAAGATCCATGGGCACTTGAGAAGAATGTATAACCCGCTGAGTTTGGATGCAGTGTTCTGTATATGTCTGTTAGGTCTAACTTGTTTATCATATTGTTCAAGTTCTCTGTTTCCTTGTTGATCTTCTGTCTATCTAATGATGTGAGAGGGGTGTTGAAGTCTCCGACGATGATTGTAGAAATGTCTATTTCTCCCTTCAGTTTTGCCAGAGTTTGTCTCATATATTTTGGGGCACCCTGGTTAGGTGCGTAGATATTTATGACTGTTATATCTTCCTGGAGGATCGTCCCTTTTATTAATATATAATGGCCTTCCGCATCTCTTATCATTTTTTTGCATTTGAAGTCTGTTTTGTCTGATATTAGTATAGCTACCCCTGCTCTTTTCTGTTTACTATTCACATGGAGTATCTTTTTCCAACCTTTTACTTTCAGCCGGCTTGTATCCTTGTGTCTGAGGTGAGTTTCTTGTAAGTAGCATATGGATGGCTCATGTTTTTTTATCCATTCTGTCAGCCTGTATCTTTTGATTGGGGAATTTAATCCATTCACATTCAATGATGTTACTGAAAATGCACTATTTATTTCCTCCATTTTATTCTTTGGTTTTCATATATCATCTTATTTTTGTCTTTCTTTTTACTCTTTTGGTTATCCTTTCTGCTTTTCTTTCTTCTATACTCTCCTCCAAGCCTCTCTCTCCTGTCTTTTTCTTTCAGGTTCTAAGGCTTCCTTTAATATTTCCTGCAAAGGTGGATTCTTTTTTGCAAACTCTCTTAGTTTCTGTTTGTTTGTGAATACTTTATATTCACCTTCATATTTGAAGGACAGTTTTGCTGGATAAAGAATTCTCGGTTGACAGTTTTTCTCTTTCAGTTTCCTAATTGTATCATACCACTGTCTTCTCGCCTCCATGGTTTCTGAAGAGAAATCTGCACAAAGTCTTACTGGACGTCCTTTGTACATGATCATTTGCTTCTCTTTTGCTGCTCTGAGAATTTTCTCTTTATCTTTTACATTTGACATTCTGAATAATATGTGTTTTTGGTGTAGGTCTATTTGGATTTATTCTTATTGGGGTACGGTGTGCTTCTTGGACATGTAAGTCCATTTCTTTCATGAGAGTTGGGAAATTTTCAGCTATTATTTCCTCAAATACTCTTTCTGCCCCTTTTCCTTTCTCTTCTCCTTCTGGAACTCCCACGATACGTATGTTCTTGCGTTTTGTGTTGTCATTCAACTCTCTGAGCCCCTGCTCAATTTTTTCCATTCTTTTCTCTCTCTGTTCTTTTCTCTCTTCAATTTTAGCTGCTCTGTCTTCAGTATTACTTATTCTTTCTTCTATCATCTCGAGTCTGCTGTTGTATGCTTCAAATGTATTTTTTACTTCACCTATTGTGTCTTTCATTCCCATGAACTCCGTTACTTTTCTGTTCATGATTTCAAATTCTTCTTTACATTCGCTCAATGACTTCTTGATGTCATTGATCTCTTTAACTATATTCTCTTTCATCTCATTAATTTGATTTTGGAAATGTGTGCTCATCTCACTGATTAGTTATCTCAAATTCTGCATCTCTTCTGGGACTTTGCTGTATTCCTTTTCTTGGGCCATATCTTCTATTTTCTTAGTATGGCTCGTAATTTTTTGCTGGTGCTTAGGCATCTGGTTAGTTTGTATTTTACTTAGATGATCTATCTCTTTCTCTTTTATGGGGTTTTAGTGGCAGGAGGCTGTGAGTTACCTCCACTCTTTGATTTTTGGCTCAACCTTGATTGTTAGGATTGTTCTGCTGGTTGCTCAAAACTGGGCACTGGACCCAGTAATTGGTTGTAGAGTCGTTTCCTAGGGCCTTGGGCAGGGAGGCCAGGAAAAGCCTCTCTTACTTATTAATTTTCTTATGTGCACTTCTTTGGTCTGCCAGGAGATGGCGCTTGTTGGCAGCTCTCAATTCAATGCCTGGTTGGAGCGTATTTCTTGTGACACAGACCAGATCAATCTGATAGAGCTTCCTGTGTGGGGGCTAAGAGCCCTGTGATTCAAACTTTCTGAAACAGTTCTCCAGCCTTCTCTCATAGCGCCACCCTTTTCCCAGCTAGGAAATATTTCCATTCCCTTCTGAATCCTCAACAATCAGTCCTTGTTAGTAGAGGAGGAGATTGGGAGGTTTGTATATCTTTAGCCCCTTGCAGGCTCCAAGGCAAACAATGGCACAGCCCCACCCGGCCTGGAAGGGCTCTCAGGACAGGGCAGACCAAATCTGGGAGTCCAAAGCAGGGTCAGCCCCAGGCTCTCTCTCCCCTCTCCCGTGGTGTCCTCAACAATTAGTCCAGGCTAGAAGAGAGGGAGGTTGCAAGGGTCGGATTTCTCCAGTCCTTTCTATGCTCCCAGTGCAAACCGCCGTGTGAAAGGGTCCATGGGGCTCTGCAGCCCAAATTTCAGGACAGAACCCGAGTCAGCCTAAGGCTGTGTCCCTCTTTCTCCCCTTTCTGGGAGTGGCAGATCCCTGAAGCCCCCTTTGTCTGTGGTCGCAGGCCCAGAGGCCCAAGAATTCTGAAGAGTGTGGGGGAGGGTGCCGGCAGCAGCAGAAGCTGGTACTTGCAAACCACAGTTCTGTAATCACGATTTCCTCTTCTGTCCCTCTCTCCTCTGGGTGGTGTGCAGCCTTCACCTGCTTCCTAAACCCTAGAAGATCTTTTTTGGGGCTGTTTCAGCTTGTCCTCTAGCTATTTTTCTGGAGAAGAGATTCCTGTGTCTTACTAGTTCGCCATCTTCCCGGAAGTCTCTCTATTTTCTTTTGAAACTGGCTGTCATTTACTTGACTCTTTGTATGTTGAGCAGTACTGGGTTATATTCTTAATATTGTGGATGTTATGTTGTTAGGACTCTGGATTTAGTTATATTCCCACAAGGAGATTTGAATTAACAATGCAAACTGTCTCTTTTGTGGTGGATAGCAGCTCAAATCTCAATTCAGTTCTTTTATATTTAGCTGCTCTCTTTTGAGCATTTCCTGTTCATTCACAGTTCAGATATCACCCAGAGACTTCAGCAAAGTTTAAACCCTGAACTTGGGGCTTCCTTTCTCTGGCTTTCCCTTTTCTCAGCTTCACCTTTTACCTTCCAGTGGCTATGGTTGCTCTAAACCTGTGCTCTAGTTCTTCAAGCCAAACATATGATGGGTTTTCTTCTGGAGTTTTTGCTGCTCCATGCGGAGTCAACATTAACCCTATCTAGGGCGAAACATTGTAAAAATGGTTATCCAGCTCTGTCCATTTTCAAGTTTTAACTTGGAGTCTGCTGGCTTTTGTTCACTGCCTGTCTTCAGGTCTTATTTTTCATCCCTCCAGAATTATGCTGTTATCTTTAAGAAGAACAGATCCAGTAGGAGCTTCCTCAACCATACTGGAAAAGTTCATATATAACTCATTCGTAGGTATGTAGGTTTTCTCTAGTTTTTCACAATTACAAATAATGTTGCAATGAATATCCTTGTAAATATTTCAGTGTACCTGAAGGCATATTTCTATAGGATAATTTTATGACATTGATATTTTGGGTTCAAATATTTATCAACACTGTATTAGGCATAACCTTTTTTTTTTTTTTTTTAAATGAAAGTAGAAATGTTAAGTCTTTTATTTTTTTATTTATTTTTTATTTTTTTTTATTATGGGTGAAAATCAAAATCCTCACAATACATACAAACATTTGCAAAATGATATATAAATATATATGCATATATGTGTATTTGCTTACAAAAATGTTATATATATATATATATATATATATATATATATATACACATATATTTTAAGAGGTGCTTAGATTACCCAAAATATTACACGGAACCCACCGGGATTCCCCTGTTGCCCACCTCCCACAAACCTTTTTTTAAAGGTATAAATGAGAAACTCTTCTAAAACTAGCTCAACTTAAAATATTTATTTAGCTCTTTTTTTCTACATCAGTATCACAGTGTTAAAATATGTACTTTTAAATAGGACATGCTGACTCTAGTAAGGTGAGTCCTTTCTCTTCTTTATCACAGTAATTTTGCTTTTTCTGCTACATTTACTCTTCCAGATAAATTTTAGAGTCAACTTTGCAAGTTATAAAAACTGTACTATTGGGGATTTTATTGGAATTTTATTGAATTTTTACTGGTGAGATTACTGGTTAATTCAGGAAGAATGGATTGATATTTTTTTGTTCCTTGAGTAAAACTTTATAGTTTCTTGTAGCTTTGGATTTTTCATTAAGTTTATTCCTAAGTATTTTGTAGTTTTTATTGTTTGTGAATGGAATCTGTTCCAAAATAACACTTAATTGGTTAAAATGACCAATTTTTAATATTTTTAATCTTAAGGTAAAACTATAAAACAATATAAATACCAAACAATAAAATGAAATTAAATATCATGCTAAGGGTATTACAGTCAATATCTCATTTAATTCTCACAAAAATTTTGATTCAGGTATAATTAGCTCTACATCTATATATTATAAATAAAAGAAGTGAACTAAGAGAAATTATTAAATGCCTACAGTCACACAGCTAGTGTGTGGACCATGCTTTAATCTACTGCTGTATATGATTTCTTTTTATTTAGGACACAGGTATCACTTCTTAGAAACTCTTCTACCTCCAACTGGATTACCACTCATTAACTGATATTTTTCTAGCAAACTGGTAATTAATTCTTATAGATGGTTAATCTCATCAGCAATGTAGGATTCCAATTTTTTACTCCAAAGGGAACCTTATCACTGTCGTTTTGGGGTATGAGCAGGACAGTATCCTCCTGTCACCCTGATATGTTGACCACAGCTTAGTGAGGATGACTAGACACTAATTTATCTGCAATTTTGAAATTTTCTTATTTAAGATGATCTCTTCTCCTAAACCCATGGTCCCTGCATGGAGTGTTGGTTCTATTCAAAGTAAAAATTGTTTCTATGCAGAAATGCATCAACAACTTCTTGAGTTACAGCAACTCTGTGATGCAAAAATATTGTATACCTGTTACGGCCGATCCAGTTTTCAGTGAGACTCTGTGTGCTCCAAATGTTATACTGCAAGTGGAGTCACCAGACCTATTTGAACCATCGTTGAATTCAGCTAAGGATTTAAAAGGCTTTCCTGCTTTAGAACATTTCCAGTGTGTGGCCTGAGAACTACCTGAAACAGAATCTTCCAGAATGATAGCTCAAAGGGAAGATTCCTAGCCCCCATCCCAGATCCTGGATTCAGAATCTCAGCAAAATGACTCTCATCCTGGTGTTTACCACACACTGCTTTAGACCCAGAAAACAATGGTGGAGATTCGCTGGCACATAGAGGAGGGAGTTCTTAACAACTCTGCATGCTGCTTAATTAATTAAACACCTTTGTGATGGCAAAATGTCCTACCCTTCAGTCAACTTTATAAAAATTATATCAGGTATGGATTAAGGTACAAAATTCCAGGACCAGAGCAAGTTCTACTACTTGGCAAACATAATGCATGGCTTTACCCTGCCCTGTGCTTCCATTTTGTTGTTACCAGAGCAAATACCCTACCTTGAGTTCCACTAAAGCAGGGGATTCTCCAGAATGAAGCCTCGTCTGAGTCTATATCACTTGACTTTGTAGTTTGGTAGAAAGGGGTTGGGAATTTGCTTATTAGTGATCTCTTCCTGAAGGTGAGGAATATGATTTTTAGCAACTTGTCCATGCAACAAAATTCCACAGTGGTCGTACATGGTGAGGACCCATGCAGTTTGCTAGGAGGGGCTCTGTTCTGTTTTTATTTTAGTCACTTAATAGGCACTAGTTTAAATATTACTCAAATCTGTTCATTTTTCTCCATATCCAAGGCCACCATTCTATCCAAACTACCAGTATCTTTCACTGCTCACTAATTCCCAACTAGTTTCCTTCCTTCCCTTCAGCACACTCCACCCTCCACTCTCCTCAAACCATTTTCCAAACTGTAGCCAGAACAAGCTTTCCAAAAGGCAGCCTTTTGAACCTCTTCAATGACTTCCTATTGTTCTTAGGATAAAGGCCAAAATCCTTAATCTGGTCTATAAATTATCGCTTGGTTCGGCAACTCCAGGTTTTTCAACTTTATTTTTCAAAATGCACACTCAACGTCATCGCCCCCTTTTTTCCACTCCGTTGCCCAGTTAACTTGTCATCCTTAAGATTTTTGCTTAAAATTAACCTTCTATGAGAAACCTGAGACAGAGGTCAAACTGTCTTTTGTTGTGTGCTATCAAGTAGACAAATGGTTTTCTTGCAGTGTCTTATATCAGCTTGCATTTAAATGTTTATTCATGTGATAATTTTTATTAATAGCTATCTTTGGTGCTACACTATAAATCAACATCACTGTTGATTTTTTAAAAAAAGCATAATGTAATCTAACACCTAGCCATATAAAAGTCCTTCAATACATATTTGTTAAATAATAAATGAAAAAAAAAAAAGTAGTGAATTTTCTCCACAAATAAAAATTTTCTCCCAAAGATCACTTTCTTAGCAAAAAATAGTTTGTCCTAGTTAACTTTCAATTTATCTGGAATCCTTAGATTAATTTCCACCATATAAAATGTCTTTACATCATCTTCTCGCAAAGATAAACACTGAATTCAGATAATTTCCCCTCCAATGTGCTGACTTCATCACTTGTTTTCTTCCTTTAATGATTGCAAAAGTAAAGGTATTTCTAATTTGGAGTGTTTAGTATGTATTTGTTGTGATTTAAAATTTCAGAAAACATTATTGACTCCTAATGCTTTCATTCTCAGGCTTGTTTTTCTCTTTCTTTTGAGCCAAAGCTCTACCTGTTCCATTACTTAAAGGGAGTACTCATTGCAAGCTGATATTGAATAAATATTTTACGGAGCCACTTTCGATCACAGACTTGTTTCTGATGTGCAGTTAGATTGTCCTAGTAGCCAGAATACAAATCCCAAGAAGGGCTGCCTGTTAAAGCAGATCAGTGGGAGTCAGTGGCCACCCCAGATGTCTCCTTTGCCTGCCTCTGGCCATACGGAATAGGCAGGCAAAGAAAGGCTCTTGGATGGCCCTGGGCAGAGCTGTTAACGAAGGCCACAAACAGCCCAGCCCGGGGGCAGTTTTGCAGAATAAAACACACTTGAAAATCGAGACTAGCTTTTACAAGTTGGTGTTTCTGCTGTGTCTGTTCTGTGAAGCACAGAATCTAACACTGAGAGTATGAAAAGCACAGGGTTTGCATGACCTGAAGATCTATGTGCAGATGTCCAGTTGCAAGATAATTAAACTCCCTGAGACACAGTGTTCATCTGTAAAATGGGACTGGGATTTGTTGCTGAAGGTGTTTTTTTTTTTTTTTTTTTATTATGGGTAAAAATCAAAATTCTCACAATACATACAAACATTTG
>JAKSZT010034284.1:0-13258 GCA_026826555.1 Tolypeutes matacus | reverse complement strand
CTCTGCCACCAGGCCTCAGCGTCAACAGGCTGCTGGGTAAATCAGGTTTCTTCTGCAGTTTCCCCTCTACCCACAGCCTTGTGCTGTTTTAATCCAGCTTATCTGATCCCCAAAGCTATGAGGGTGTCCAGGCAACCAAATCCACAGAAGTTAAACCCCTCTACACTTTCTGTCAGAGCCCTCCCTCCCTCAGAGTATGCTGCCTCAAACCTGGAGTGTTAGTCACGGTTGAAAGATTCATGGTTCAAACCAGCCATTGTCCCTGTGGGTGGGGGTCAGCCGTCTATGTTTACCACCACAGGTAGGCTCAAAGTTCTAGAATCTCCAACGATAACTCAATGCCATTGATCTGCCCGCTGCTAACTAACCCAAGCTTCTCATTCCGTGTGCCCACATCACATACCCTTGGGCAGGACCCCACCCACAATCTGTTATCCCCAGAGAGCTAGTCGGTGAGAATCCTCCGAAACCAATACCAATTTGCCTCTCTCATGTAGCATTTTCTTTTAAGGAAACCCAATGGTTTATATTTTTTCAGTTTGTTAACCTGATTCTGATGTGGATTCATGTTTAACAGCCACTGAACTACAGTTGCCTGTTTTCTACTTAACTCCAATTTGGCTTATTATTTGAAATCCAAAATGATCCTTTCATAATAACATGATATATTTCTAATCTCAAGTATTTTAAGAAGTGAGAAAATTTATTTATATTTTTAAGTTGTTCTCCAATATTTTTCTCATATGTGATAGGGTGTGGGATGGATAAAACTAGAGAAGGCATGTATTTACAAACAGAAATGTGTACCCAAAAGAATCTGCTAATGCAGGTAATTCTGAGGAAGGAGGTTGATACTAGAGAAGGAATTTTACTGTTTGCCATAACAGACATAAATTATTTATATACTCTTTGCATGGATAATTTGGTTATAATTTAAAAGAAATTATTAATATAGTACACAATGAAATTATACAAATTGGTTCAATTGAATATATTAATTTGT
The DNA here is from genome assembly GCA_026826555.1 of Tolypeutes matacus. NCBI lineage: Eukaryota > Metazoa > Chordata > Mammalia > Cingulata > Chlamyphoridae > Tolypeutes > Tolypeutes matacus. The sequence continues at coordinate 12,255 of JAKSZT010034284.1, read as the reverse complement.
ATCTGCAACATTACATTCACAATTTGCAAATACAGTTACCCATAAACGAAATCTGCTCTATCCCCTGGACACCCCCCCAAACTGCTTGGATGGGTGTAGGCCACCCTCAGCAAGATTTAGCACAGAACACGACGAGCATGGATGCAACCATGTGAAGGCCACACTGCTCTCTACATGTGTCTGGTTAGAGGGCTGTTAGCAAAACATGAGAACAGATTTCATGCTGCTTACTCCCCAGTGAAGAAAGGACAGAGTGACTCACATCACAAAATGAGGCTTTGAGGGCTGATCAGGGCTTTCTCCCTGTCCTCCTTTGTGGATCCAGAACCTATGATGATGGTTTTCATTGGGGTTCTGAGGGTTTGGTTCCAAAAAAGGACATTCCCTCTCTGGATTGGGGGAACTGCAGTGAACACGTGTTTCATTCCAGCCTTTTCAGTTGTTCATCAGCTTCTTCCCATCCAATCCCTCCATTCTCCACTGGGATTGAAGAAGTCCACATCATTTCAACACTGTTAAAAATATGTTGAAAATTTTAATATTTAATTAGTCTGAGAAATATCTGGCATCAGCACCCTCTGAGGTTTTCTTCAAACATTGCACTCTCATAACCTCACTTCTATTCTTGTAAGCCCTAGGTCCCAGAACTTTCTGGGATTTCTGTACTATTCATTATGGTCACTGTCCTAATGATGCTCATTCTGGTGGTGTTACTGCTTTAGACAATGCTGTAATGTGAATTTTGACATTTCCTTCCTGTCACCAACATGTTTTTGACCAGCACTAAAGTCACATTGCACTTTTCTGCATCTCTCTGCTTGTTGGCTACTTTCTCTTTAGTGAAATAAAGGTTTTTCATCCATAAGGAGGAATACTAGCAGTGATGGATTTGTCATTAACTCCTTACAAATGATGGCAACAAAGGAAACTGTGATTCTACCTTCCACTTTAGGAAAGTACAGGAAGAGTTCTGTAGGTTTGGCTTGGGAGAATTGACCTTCCCTTCATAAAATACCTGTACCCAGAGGACAGATACAGACTCAATTTGACTAGGTGGCCACCTGGAATCAGGCTTGTAGGTAAAGTGAACACAGTCTTTTTCCTACCTAAAACACTTTGGAAAATGAAAGTATGCACTGTTAATCATTATGCTGGGACAATAGATACATAAAATAAACTGTGCTTACTCTGCTGGGTGAGTGGTCTAAGACCTTAGAAAAATATCAGACATCCTATTTTTTACTTTAGTCCCATAATAAGAAAAACAGTGCATCTTAATTTCTTTGTTATTAAGAAAATTCTCTTTTACTCATTAACAATTTATTCTCATTAAATTAAATTTGGTAGGCTTGCTTTTGTCTTATAATGCTAATTATCAAAATTCCAGTGCCTAATATTAATAATTCAAGTCTTCTTTATTAACCAAATGGGAAAAGATGATTAACTTTTAAGAAGTCTTAGTCAATTTCAAAAATGAGACTGTACCAGATACACTGCAGCTTATTCTTTGCTACTTTTCAATTTAAGAAAAAGAGGCACTGTGGATGTTAAAAGTTATAGTTAAGGTGCCAGGGAAACATCTGACAAATAAGATATTGCCTCATGATGATAGGATTTAATTTTAGGTTTCCCCTGTATTTGAACACGAAAGAGACAACAAAGGTGATAATGGATGGTGAAATGCAAAAATGTTAAATATATGGAGGTAAGCTGACCAAGATATCCCAGAGTTTTTTTTCCTAGACAGGATTTAAGATTGAGAGCTCCTCTGTTAATAAAAATCCATCCTCCTCCATTTCATTGTGAGAATTGAGCCCTATCACAGTAAAATTTCCCAACTTGATAATGGTCTGGAAAAAGGACAACTAAGAATCCTGAAACAATGATCTAGAGGAGACTGGCCTGTGTGTGAAATCAGAGGCCTGAATCAAATTGTAACTCCACTCCAAATATGTAAATATTTGGGACTCATTTTACTTACCATGAAACTGAGGACTCAATTTCCTTAGTAAGTAAAAATTAAACTTTCTGTGATTCTAAAGAATATTTTTCTCATGACCAAATGTAAAAAAAGCAATGTAAGAATAGGACATGAGATTGTAGTAGCAATTAAGTGAATTTAGAAGCAACATATATGCATTAAAACTGGTATATTTTTTCAAGTTATTGTTTACAATTAATGATATATCCCCAATATATTTTTTATTATCACTAGGTAAATTATTTGTGGACCAGCAGCTATGGTTAAATGTAAATTAATAGTATCCCTGAATAAAATTTATTTTTTCAAAGAAGGCTTCCAGGCCTCCACCTTTATCTATTTTCATCCCATGGTCAAAATTTAGCTACCTCTAAATGAAAACTCCCCTAGAGCAAAAAATTTTGTCTATTTTCTAGCAATTCTCATTTGTTATAGTTCCAGTATCATCTAGGAAATTTAAAATATATTGGTTTAATATATTGAATTATAGTATCAGTTAAAAACCTTTGGGGAACAAAAATTGTTTTGATTAAAGTTTGCAACTCAATTGGGAAAATATCTGATTGATTTACCCTCAGTTTTGGTTGAACAACTTTTTTGCCCTTACTAAAAATAAATGTTGACAGGTTGTTGAGGACATATGTATATAGCCTACTTAAATAATTTTGCAAACACGTCTACTGTTAGAAACCATAGGAAATAATACAAATGGCCATGGGAGTGCAATTAGGGGAAGACAAAGTGGAGAGAAGTCAATTTCTCTGAGTATTAATTATGAAAAAGTTTCTATTCATGTTATAACTAGATAGTCCTCCCAACAGTCTAGTAAGATCATAAGAAATAAGTTTCTTCATTTTGGATCAACACACTTTCACACATACAAACGAAGGCATTTTTAAGGGTTTAAACTTGAAGCAGGGTCTATAAAAACAGTTTGACTCTTTGAGAAGAGTTAATTGGTTAAATAAATTATAGGCCCAATATGTTGCTCCTCTCTAAATTAGAAAACAGCCAGGCTTGTGTGAACATGTGAGTGTGTATTTATGTGTGTGCATTAATTATGTGCAGGAACATATATGTATATGAGAGCAATGAACCTAATTATTAACTCTATTTTGTAGACTCAAAGTACAAAGTTAATAAATTACTGAATACTTGGAAGCAGCATGAATTTTGTTCATTTTCAACATTGCAGTCCATATTAGAAGTAATTTCTGAGACTCAGGAAGTAATCATGATTACCACTAAGATGTATGGTTAATATTTCTTCCTTTCTTTCTGTACCCACTCTTTCTCTCTCTTTCATTTGGAAACATCAATGCTAGAACTATGTCTCTCTGCTAGGTCATCTTTCCTCTAGAACATTATTCTCTTATTGAATTTCTTTCTCCTATTAAATTTTTAAAAATGTAAATCAAATCTGATGTAGAAAGAACAACATGCCCAGAATTGGGTGGCCTCACAAGCCAACACAACAATGTAAATTGCAGCAAAGGATGTACAGTAGCAGTGCCCCCAGGTAGACATCTGACTTCTCAGCATCTTGGGGGAACCAGTCAGCTACAGGTGCACTGTTTGAGTGCAGATGGGCCCTCTGGGCAGTTCGGATGCCGGGAACCCCAGCTCAGCTTCTTGTCCACAGTCTGCCTGCTGCACATGTTCTTGTGGATGGGCCTAGGGTGGGTGGTGAGGCTTGGTAGGGCTGGACTTGGTGGCATTCTGGACATGGTGATGGGCTGACAGGATAGCTGTGGCCAGAAGTACTGGCTTGTGGTGGATAGCGGGGGCAGCGGGGGCAAGTCAGCACTCACAATCCAGTTCATCCCATTTTTAAAAATTTTATTGAAGTATATCATTCATACATGAACATACATAAACAATAAATGTGCCAGTTGAGCCCTGAATTTCAGCAGAGCTGCAACACCTACTCTCCAGTTCATTGGACTCACCAAGAACTAACAATGAGATGAGGATGGACAAAGAACTTAAGAGTCTACAACTGCAAGCAAGACAGTTCCATCCATCTGCCCCTCTCAGTTAGAAGCAGAGAGGGCATTACCATCTGAAAATTCTCAAGTTTGGGGAATGAACAATGAACTAAAGTAGGCTTATTATTATTATAATCTAGCAATTATACTTCTAGCAATGGAAGAACTCTTATCATTGATGTAAAGGCAGGAGACACCAGAGGTTCTGACGGATGGGAGAGGGAAGAATAGGTGCAATATGTGGGTCATTTTCAGGACATGGGTGGTGTCCTGCATGACATTGCTGTGATGGATACAGGCCACTGTACATTTTGTCATAACTTACAAAACTGTGAGGGACAAAGTGTAACTATAATGTAAACTGTAGTCCATGGTTAGTAGCAATGCTTCAATATGTGTTCCTCAATTGTAACAAATGTACCACATTAATGAAGGATGTTGTTAATATGGGAAAGTGTGTGTGTGGGGGGTAGGACATATGGGAATCCCTTATATTTTTATGTGACATTTAAGCAATCTAAATATTCTTTAAAAATAAAATAATTATTTAAAAAAAGAAAAAATGCATAGTAAAAGTTGTGAACTTATAAAACAAACATGCATGACATCATACAGAGTCCCATACATCACCCCATCACCAATGCCTTGCATTATTGCAAAACATTTTTTATAAATTATGAAAGAATATCATCAAAATGTTACTACTAATTATATCCCATATCTTACATTTGGTGTATTTCCCCCCCCAAACCACCCTATTATTATTTTTTAAACATAGTTTTATTACAGAATTGTGAACTTACAAAGCAATCATGCCCATGTGTAGAATTCCCATAGAACATCTCTTCAACAACAGACCACACCATGGTGGAACATTTGTCAGGTTATGAGGTAATATCACCAGACTATTACCACCAATCATGGTCCATAGCACATTCAGTTCTATTTTGTAACACATTAGGACCCAACCACTAAAGATTCTTATACAAATCAGTGTATGATAGATGACAGAGCAGTCCAGCAAGATAGTCCATATACAGCAGGATGAGAAGAGTTTGGAGTTAGGAGAGAACAGTAGATGAGAACTGGAGAGAGAGTTTCCTGTTGGTTTTTCCAAACATAGATAGAGGCAGTTTTTGAAGAAATCTGTAAGTTTCAAAGGCAGATCCTCAGAGTCAACCACCATGAGGAATTTCTTTTTAATTGGTAACAAAGAAGATCTAGATCATCAGATACAGGTAACACAGGAAGGAGGACAGCAGTTAGCAAAGCAATTTAGGTAACACAGATGGAGGCATCAGTAATGATAAGAAGGTATGTAATCAAGCTTTCCATGAACTTGCCAGGGTTAAAAGAAAGTTTGAAGAGGAGAAATGCCCTTCTCCAGCAGAGCCAACTCAGTAAAGAAAGGACAAGAAAGGCAGTTATTGTGTCATTTCTAAGCATCCCATGAATTTTAGTTACCAAATATCAGGAAAGCACTCACCTTCTCATTCTTTTTTCACATCTTGTTCCTACCTTTTTGGCTTAAGACAGCAAGTCTGATAAATGATCACCATGTTAGCTTTAGACCAAGAAGCTGGCTAATCCTTTCCTGATGATAATACTAAGGTCATGTCAAGTTAAATTCAAAGGAAACACAATGGCTGCTCCTAAGATTATCTGATTATTTAAAAATATATGTCTGTATACACAGACACATTTTAAGGGTTTGCATTTTAAGAGGGGTGAACCAGTTTTGGAACCCAAGCTGTTTGCTAAGCTGAAGTCTTAGGTTGTGAAATAGTTTTTAACTTTTGGAATCATATTGCTTGTTGTTACTCTAAATAGAAACAGAGAGGTTTTTAAATGTGAATTTTTGCCCATCTTTGACAATTTTGATGTCAGTTTTAGTTAACCTTAGATATTCTGAATTTAATCTTCATAAGTAAGACATCTCAACCCTTTATTGGTGCTAAAACTTTTGTTTTCCAGTGGCCAAAATACCAAAATGTTTATTGTATTTATGGATTTAAAACTGCTTATAAAGCCTTTATTATTACCTATAATCTGGAAGATGATAATAACCTATGTGGCCAAATATTTGAGTTCATTTTGGATTAAAGCATTTCATTGTTCTTGGTTTTTAAATTTTACTTGTTTCACAGCTTTGTGGAGGGTAGAAATAAATAATTTGTTTTCAAGTGTTTCTAGATGAGGGATTAAAAAAAACTAAATCATTTTTGTTCTATGTAATATAAATTATGGAATTCATCTTTCCAGGGTCAGAGATGATTAATGTACTGCTATATACCTTTATACATTATTTACTTTTCAAACTAGTTATCAAGTATTTTTATGTTTGTAAGCAAATATGCTTTGACAGCATACCTTGAGTATATGTGAAGATAAATATTTATTTCCCACTGTTCATTTTTTTTAAAGATGTTTTACTTACTTACCTCCCCCCACCCCACCCCTAGGTGCTTGTGCTCGCTGTGACCATTTGCTTTTGCATTTTTCTGTGTCTGCTTGTCTCCCTTTGTTGTGTCATCCTGCTGCGCCAGCTCACCATGCCACGGAGTCGAACCCGGGGCCTCCCATATGGTAAACGGGACCCAAACCAATTGAGCCACAGCCACTTCCTCCCACTGTTCATTTTTAACTAAGAAAGGACCAAAAAAGTGGGAGCTACAGAACTGTGGTAGAAATTTACCTGCTATTCTGGTCTTGGTTGTACTCACCTTTGGCCAGTCACATACATTGTCAAAGCTTCCCAATAGAGTACAACTGACAGGATGAGGATCTGAAATCACTTTCAATATCCCCTACTACATATTGACTGTTATATCATGTATTAAATGTGAAACTTTTAATTGACAATTAGTATAATTGTGGGAGACTTATGAATTTGTTTTTAATTCTGTGGATTGTGTTTGAACAATTCAAATTTATGTTTACTTGATTTTGAGGTATTTTATAGTTGTCACTTTATTGAATGTGTATAGAAATCTTGTGATGTTTATAAAGCATATCCTTGGATAGCTTCAGATGCTAGAATTAAAACTGATCTGTTATGACATACACGCAAAAGGCATATGTATGGTATTCCAGTTGGCCAACATGGTGAAATTATATGCTCTAGGGCAGGGGTTCTCAACAAAGGGTTCCATGAGATCGAATTGAAATTCAAAAAAACATTATTCTTGTGGGGATACATTAGTGTGAGTGTGATATATTTCTTAAATAATACACAGTATAATTTGGACTTAGTCATGGGCTCTTGGTTTTCTCCTGACTGGCAATGGGGTCTGTGGAAAAAAAAAAGGTTAAGAACACCTGCTCTAGTGTGTGTTGCCCACAGAATCTTTGAAAGATTAGCAATAACTGGCAAAGTCATCTTCCTCAGAATTCAGAAAATCAGTTAAAGTGTTGTAATAACTGGGCAAGTGACTAACCAGTCAAATACAGCTTTATTAAATGGTAGGAGAAGCTTATGGTACATTGCTGACCCCTTCCCCAACACTGACAGCAAGGTGTGGAACCATCCTGTGCTCCCATTGTGGGTCCCTGGCTCTGTTCCAGGTATAGCAGAGTAATTCCTATGCATATTCTGGGGTGCCTGACTAGTACCCCAGAATGAACCAAACAGAAGCAGGAAACTATTCTCTGGCAAACCTTCCTAGAACTTGCCCTGCAGTCAAAGTCACTTTGTGGAAAACAAGTCAAAGCAGTCTGGGGCAAAGGACTATCTTCATTTTTTTCTTTTTTCTTTATTTTTAAAGGAGTTTAAGATTACATAAATGTTACATCAAAATTGTAAGGGATTCTCACATAATCCACCCCCTACCCCCACTTTCCCCCATTAACAACATCCTTCACTAGTGTGGTATATTTGTAACATTTGATGAACACATATTAAAGCATTGTTACTAAACATGGACTGTAGTTTACATTATGGTTTACACTTTGCACCACACACTTTATATGTTTTGACTAATGTATATTGGATTACCTTATTTAAGTCATACAATAGAACACCCAGAATGGGAAGAAAGACTATTTCATAGAGATTAGACATGGCATTCAAAGTCCTGTAAATAAGGGAATTCTTGGGGCCACAGGAAGTTACAAGCCCAGAACAAGACACAGGTTCAGAGAAGACAATTGGAACCTACAATTCATATACTCCTCTGCTGATTTTGATAGAGGGCTAAACTCTGGAAAAAAGCACCAACTAAAGGAGAGCCTTTGCAAATACTGTGAAAAATATTTTTTGCACTGGTTTGTTTTAGTTAGGTACTGAACTCAAGGAAGTCTCTGTTATATTATTACCTGGATAGAAACGTAAGTAATAGATAGATCATGGACTAAATCCCAGAAATAACCCTTTCAAATATTAAAATGTAAATTATGTAACAAAGGATTGCATGACAAAGAAATGGAAAACAATTAACTAGATAAAAATGCAGAAAGCATCAAAGAAGAAGAAAAGATTTTGGATATACCAAACAAAGACTTTAAACAAATGAGGCTCAACATGCTCAAGGAGATAAAGGGGAAAATATAGAAAAAACTAAAAGATATCAGGAAGATAATGAACAATATGAAGTTCTCAATAAAGAGATGAAAATTTTACAAGGGAAGAAAACAGAAATAATGGTGTTGAAGACCACAATAAATTAAAAATTCCTTAGAGCATTTGAACAGCAGTTTGTAGTTTGCAGAAGTAAGATAAGCAAACTCACAAAGAAGACAAGTGAAATCATACAGGCTAAAGAACAGAAAGAAAAAAGTAATGAATAAAGTGAACAGAACCTAAGGAGCAAAGGGTTACCATCAAGAATGACAATATTTACATTATGGAAGACACAGAAGAAATAAGAGAAAAAGCCAGTAGGAATACTGAAAGAAATAATAGCAAAAATTCTGAAACTTAGCAAAAGACATTAATATGCATGTTCAAGAAGACCAGCAAACCACAAACAAGATAAACCCAAAGAGAACTATTTCCAGGCACATAATACAAACAGTTAAATGTCAGTGAAAAGGGGAGTGTTGTGATAGCTGCAAGAGAAAAGCAAGGGGGGTCCAAATAAGGTTAAGTGTTGAATTCTCGTAAGAAACCCTGGAGATAAGGTGGCAGTGGGATAAAATGTAAAGCCCTGAAAGAAAACAACTGCCAACCAAGCATTTTATAATTGGTGAGACTGTCTTTCAAAAATGAGGGAGATATTAAGATAATCACAGATAAACAAAAACTGAGATTGTTTTCACCACTGGACATGCTGCAGTGGTTTGAAGCTATGTACCCTAGAAAAAAACATGTTCTTAATTTAAATTCTTTCCTGTTGGTGTGGACCCATTGTGAAAAGGAACATTTGATGAGGTTTCTTCCATTAAGGTTTGGCACAAAGCAAACAGGATGGCTTTAATCCTAATACTGGAGTCCCTTATAGGCTGAAAACTGAAATTTTAAGTGCAAAGAAACCAGAAATTTATGGAATATGAGACTAGGACCAGAAGTAGCTCTATCAGGGGCCTCCTTGAGCTTCTGGAATGTGAGCTCCCAAAGAACAGAGTCCCATGTGAATGTTTAACTGAACATGGAATTAGTCAACCATTTCGGTGGAAATCATCATTGGAAATTCAGTTATGCAGAAAAGTTCTGCAGACATTTCTATTGTCTGATATATTGGTTCCCAGTAAACATCAGGCAAATCTGAAAAGACTGTGAAATTTGTATCAACAGTACCCTTACCAGAATGGACAAAAAGGTTCAGAGAAGGGACAAATTGAAGGGAGAATGACTTCAATGATGAAACAATGGAAACCTAGGTCTGGAGTGAAGAGATTTCCTCAGGCCAAGAGAATGGGCCCACCCAGGTGTGGGTATTGCACCTCATTGTTAAGGAAGATTGCTGCTTCCCAAGTACTAAGATATGGGGGACCTGTGCCCTGGAGCATGTGAGAGCCAGAACACCACTCCAATGCTGAGAAACAGTGTGGCCTATGTCCTAGGGTTTATGGAGAGCCTCTCCACCACCCCAGTGCTTGGATAGGGTGAGGTCTGTGCCCTAGGGTTTGTATAGAGCCTGGCTGCCATCCCAATGCTTGGAGATGGTAAGAGTATGTGCTGGTCATCTTTTACTGGAAATTAGTTCTAAATTAGCATATGAAAGGATTTCCTTTTGGCTTGTGCTTCTGAAGGAAGGGCCAAGGTAGAGCTGGCCACAGACAGGAATGTGGAGTGCATCCACACTAGTTTCCTCAGTGGTACTTGTGTCACTGTTCATGTTTGAGTTCCTTGTATGAAAGGTAGTAGCTAAAAACCACATACACTGTGAGCACCATAGAAAGCCCAGTGATGATTCCTTTCTTTACTTTGATGATGGACTTATTATAATACTAGAAGTAAATTTTTTGAAATGCTCAAGCAATGCCTCTAGGGGTGATATACCACATCAGTATCATTTGGCAGCTCCAGCCACTGCACAAGTGTTTCTAAGCGGTGGGGCTTCTGCTCCAAAGGGCCTAGAGATAAAATCACTGATCCATTAATGACCCTCAGACCTTTGATTCTAATGAAGTTTGCCCTGCTGGGTTCCAAATTGTTTTGGAACCAGGATCCCTGGTTTGCTTCCAATAGCTCCTTATTATTGGAGAGGGAATGTCATCTCATGCCTGTCCCTGCATTGCATATTGGAAGCAGATGACGTGTTTCATAGATGTCACAGGTCCACATATAGAGAGGGGAATTGTGTCCCAGGACAGACCACACTCATAATAATGGTAATATTTTATACCCATTTGGGATTAAAAATAAGAAAAAATAAATTAAATTAAAATAAATAGAATTTTATTTAAAGGTTCCAAAAATGACAAACATATTTCATTTATTCATTAACCTTTAAAGAAAAGGAATGAAATCTAAATTATAATCAGACCTTTTACATGTGGTAGTATTCAAAGTTCCGTTAAATTATATGAGAATAAAATAGCTATAGAATTTTAACCAACTATTTCATAAAGAAGATTTGAAATAAATATGGATATTATATCTCTGGATGGAAGGTTAAAAATCGTAATTTTGAGGAGGGGCATTAGTAAGCGGGTGGCAAAAACACCAAGCAAATGCAGAAACAAGCAGAAACTGTCAAAAATAACTTTTCCAGAACTATAGCAAACAGTCAAGGGTAAACAGCAACCATGTAAATGTTGATTCAGGAATGAGAAATCCTAAATAAGTTAGGAAATGGCCTGGTGCTTTCACCTGCTCTGATACCATCACCTCCTCTGGGTCCATGCAATAGTCAATGGATATGATAGCAGCCTGTGTTCCCAGTATAGTGATATACATTCTTATTGAGCATTTCTGGTTCTGATTATTAGTACACATCAGAAACAATGGAAGCAAGAAGACACTAGGATAACCTATTTAAAGTGCTGACAGAAAAAAAAATAGACTACCAGCCAAGAATTTTAAATCTCTCAAGACAGTCCTTTAAAATGAGGAAGAAATAAAGACATTTCCATATTAACAAAAGCTGAGGGAGTCTGTTACAGCCTACCACAACCTACACCTGCCCTTCAAGAAATATTAGAAGGAGTCATTGAAGATGACACTAGACAGCTATACCCATATGAAGAAATAAAACTCCACAATAAATGTAAATTCCTGGATATACACAAATGTCAATATTGTTGTAGCCATGGTTTATAACCTACTTTTTATATCTAACATGATTTATAATAAATACATTAAAAATTATGATTTTATATTATTGGGCAAAAAAGAGTATCTTCCTGTAATTTGTGACCAGAATAACATAAAAAAGGATGAAGGAGTACAGAAGCAGAGGTCATAAATATTATTCAATTTAAGTTTATCAATTCAAGCTAAATTGCTATAGATTATGGTGTTAAATTCAAACTCCATGGCCAACAGAAGAGAAATATTATTAAAAACTACAATAAAATTAAATTGGAAGGGAAATAAACTGTTTAACTTCAAAAGGTCAGTTAGAGACAAAAGAAAACAGCAGGAAAGGAAATGAGAGACAAAAAGGTAATCTATAAGACTTACACAAATAACAAAATGTCAAAGTCCAAAATATAAGTCCTGCCTTATCTGTAATTACTTTGACAGTAAATTGACTATAATCTCTAATCAAAAGGCAGAGATTGGCACAATAAGGACAAAAGGGCATATTCCAACTTGATCGTATTTCAAAGAAACTTACCTTAGACACAATGAAACAAATAGGTTAAAAGTGAAAGGATGGGCAACAGACTAACAGGTAGAGC
>JAKSZT010034283.1:0-26539 GCA_026826555.1 Tolypeutes matacus | reverse complement strand
TGTTCTCTCTTTTTCTTTGTTAGTCTGGCTAAGGGTTTGTCAATTTTGTTGATATTCTCGAAGAACCATCTCTTTTTTTTGTTTGTTTATTGTTTCCAGTGCTTTCTTAATCTCTATTTCATTTAGTTCTGCTCTGATCTTTGTTATTTCCTGCTTTCTACTTCCTTTAGGTTTAGTTTGTTGTTGTTTTTCCAATTCCTCCAAGTGTGCAGTTAGGTCTTCAATTTTAGCTCTTGCTTCTTTTTTTATATATGAATTTATGGCTATGAACTTCCCTCTCAGGACTGCTTTCACTGCATCCCATAGGTTTTGATATGTTGTGTTGTCATTTTCATTAGTTTCAAGGTAGTTACTGATTTCTTTTTAAATTTCCTCTTTGACCCACTGTTTGTCTAAGAGTGTATTGTTTAACTTCCATATCCTTGTGCCTAACCTGTTTCTCTGGCCCTTAGTGATTTTCAAATTCATTCCGTTGTGGTCAGAGAAATTACTTTGTATAATCTCAATCTTTCTGAATTCATTGAGTGTTGTTTTGTTGCCTAGCATGTGGTCTATTTTTGAGTATGTTCCATGTGCACTCGAGAAGAATGTCTATCCCGCTGTATTTGGGTGTAGGTTTCTGTATATGTCTATTAAGTCCAAATGTTCTAATGTATTGTTTAGTGCCTTAGTTTCTTTATTGATTCTCTGCCCAGATGTTCTTTCTAATGATGATATTGGTGTGTTGAAGTCCCCTGCTATAATTGTAGAGGAATTTATTTCTCCTCTTACTTTTTCCAGATTTTGCCGCACATATTTTGAGGCACCTCGATTAGGTGCGTAAATGTTGATGATTGTTCTCTCTTCTTGAGAGATTACTCCTTTTACTAATATGTAGTGTCCGTCTTTGTCTCTTACAACAGTTTTGCATTTAAAGTCTATTTTGTCTGATATTAGAATAGCTACCCCTGCCCTTTTTTGGCTATTGTTAGCTTGTAAAATGGTTTTCCAGCCATTCACATTCAGCCTCCTTGTATCCCTGGGTCGAAGGTTGGTTTCTTATAGACAGCATATAGATGGATCATATTTTCTTATCCATTCTGCCAATCTGTGTCTTTTGATTGGTGAATTTAATCCATTAACATTCAGTGTTATTACTCGTAACAAATTTTTCACTTCAGCCATTTTTTCTTTGGGTTAATGTATGTCATATGTTGTTTTGTTTCTCTTTTCGACTTTTCAGTTGTTTTTAAACTCTCCTCCATCTCTCTCTCCTTTGTTTTTACCTTTCAACTTGTAGAGATTCCTTTAGTATTTCTTGAAGTGCTGGTTTCTTCTTGACATACTCTCTTAATTGCTGTTTATCTGTGAGTATTTTGAAATCTCCATCATTTATGAATGCCAATTTTGCTGGATAGAGAATTAATGCCTGCAAGTTTTTTTCTTTTAGTTTTTTGACTATGTCATACCACTCTCTTCTTGCCTCCATGGTTTCAGCTGAGAAATCAGCATTTAATCTTATTGCGCTTCCCTTGAATGTGATGGTTCTCTTTTCTCTTGCTGTCTTGAGTATTTTCTCTTTGTCTTGAGCATTGGGCATTTTGACAAGTACATGTCTTGGAGTTGGCCTGTTGGGATTTATACTATTTGGGGTGCGCTGTGCTTCCTGGATCTGCACATCCATCTCTCTCAATAGCGTTGGGAAGGTTTCAGCCATAATTTCCTTCAACACTCCTTCTGTTCCCTTTCCCTGCTCTTCTCCTTCTGGGATGCCCATAATGCGTATGTTTGTGCGTTTTGTATTATCGGTTAATTCCCTGAGACCATGCTGGATTTTTTCTATCTTTTTGTCTATCTGTTCTACAATCTCTTTGATTTCAACTGTATTGTCTTCCATATCACTAATTCTTTCCTCTGCCTGTTCAAATCTGCTGACATGTGAGTCCAGCATCTTTTTCATTTCTTGGCTTGTGCCTTTGTTCACCATCATATCCGTTACCTTTTTAGGCATGTTAGCTATTTCTTCAGTATGTTCTCCCAGTGTCTTCTTTATATCCTTAATCTCTTCCTTCAGTTCTTTAATTTCATCCATGATATTTGTTTGGATAGCTTTGATTAGTTGTTCGATGTTCTGCATTGCTTCCTGGTTTTTATTTTGTGTATTAGACTGGTCCATGTTTTCCAGTTTCTCAGAGTCATTTTTATTTTTCCGTTGCCCTCTGGTCATCATATTATCTTGATAGGTTTGTTCAGTTGATTAGCTTTTCTCTATGCTCTAGAATTTTATTTAGCTGTTTGTTCGGTGTGTGAGTTAAGTTTTCTCTTTGGCAGTTTTTCTTCTTATTTTATTTCCTTGCTTCTTTCTATGTTCCCTTGAAGGCTAAAGGTTAGGGCCAGAGGAATCAAAAGATGTAAGGAAGGCAGAAGGATAATAGAAATATTGATAAAAGTTAGAAGAGGGGCAAAATGAGACTTAATGAGATGAATATTTAACTTGTGTAGGCAGTGTAGAGTACTAGGAAAAAATATGGAGTTCCTACAATGGACTGGGAAAACAAATGGAGGAATATATATATATATAGTGATTTAGAAGGCTAGAATTATGAGGATGGAGAGAAATAGTAGAGAAAGGTCTGAAAGGAAAAAGTTAATACTATTTTTAAAAAAAAGAAAAAAGAAGAAGAAGAAAACAAAATAGTTGGGATAGAAATTGACACCCTTAAGTTGTGGGCCTATGAAAAAATGTTGTCTCTAAGAGCCACAACAGAAAACAGAAGGCAGAAAGATGCAGGAAGGATAAGCGATAGTTTGTAATACAGAATGAATATATACAGCGAGTGGGAAATTACTTAATAAGAAGCCCAGGAAATAAGCGACCAGGTGGCAGCACCTATTAAAAAAAATAATAATAGAAGGAAAAAGGAAGTGGGGAGGAAAACGTGAATAATAGCAATAGACCAGAAAGTAACAGAGAGAAACCAAAGCTCACACAGGCAACCAGTCAAACAGAGCTAAGGGGGGTCAATGATTCCCCTAGGGTCCACGTGGATCCTTCCTGCCTACTTATGTTTATCAATGAATTTCCCCACAGGGTTCTATATGCAGGTCCTGAAGCAGCTTTTAGCTATTAAACTAAATTAAAAAGAATTTATTTTTCATTTGCTGAGGTGATCTCACTTTTTTTTTTAATTTTTATTTTTTTAGCCAAATGCAGGACCCAAAATAATTCCTCCTCTAGACCAACCCCCTCATAGAAGGGACCCTAGCTGGGCCCGTGGAAATTAATCAAGCATGTCCCACTTTCCGGACTCCCCAGGTTAGCTGAAACTCTGATGTTAGTCAGTGAGGAGTGCTAAAGATGGCGGATTCCGCCCCTTCTGGCGCCGAGCTCCAGCGTCACCGGTCTGCTCAGTAAATCAGTTTGAGTGCAGATTCGCATCTGCTCTCAGCCTAATGCTGCTTCAGGTCGGCTTATCTGTTCCCCAAAACTATGGGGTGGTGCAGACAGCCAGATCAATGTCTAAAAATAAAAAAAACCCTTCCCTGTCTTCCAACTGAACCCTCCCTTTTTTGGGAAGTGTCCCTTCCTCCTGGCTCCGCAGCAGCCCTGGTCTTATTCCTGGGTGGCTAGGGAAATCAGCTCCATTCCCAGACCAAAATCCCCCCTCCGGGTGCTGATTAGCTCGTTTGCTCTGTTCACACAAGGTCCTAGGGGCGCCAGGCAGCCAGATCCCCAGAAAATAAAACTTTTTCGCGCCGCCCGTGGCTCAAAATAGCCGTTTTATTTTTTTTTTCCCTAACCGCGGGGCTCAGCCGCCTGTGCCAACCTCCACCGGCAGCCTCAAAACTCACGAATCTCCACTGTTCGGTCCACACCACCGATCTGCACAGATAGATGTCCCAAGCCTCTCACTCCACGCGTGCACAGCACAGACCCCCGGGCAGGACCCATTCCCCAATCCGCCTTGCTCTGGGAGCTTGCAGTGTGCGCCCTCCTACACTAACACCATCTTGCTGTTCCTGTTCATGAGATTTCTAAAACAAGATCCAGTGGAACAAGGATTAATTACTTGGGACTGAATGTGATGATAAAGAGTGGTTATGGTTTTGTTTGGATTATTGATGCTGTTTTATTTTGTAATAAAAATCTTTATCTTTAGAGAAGTTTTAGATTTACAGTGTAAATATTACACTGAAAGTATAGGGGATTCCCATATATCCTCTAAAATATACTGATACACATAGGTTCCCCTCTTATTAACATCTTACATTAGAGTGGTACATTTTTTACAATTGATGAACCAATATCGAAGCATTGCTGCTAACCAAATTCTATAGTTTACATTATCATTTACACTTTGTGGTATACAGTTTTACAGGTTTTGACAAATGTATATATCATATATTTCTCATTGCAGAATCATACTGAACAATTTTTTGGCCATAAAAATGCCCTGTGTTCTACGTGTTCATTCCTCCCACTCTCTTCTGAACTCTTGGCAACTAATATCTTTATACCAATGCCATTGATTCTTCTGTGAACACAAGATAATAATTACAATATCAAAAAATATACACTTTGGTCTGTGGTAACACTCCACCCTTATGCTTGTTAATTCCTCAATCTTGTAGGATTTTAAATGATGTCCACTCTGACTGTTTCAGGTTGAGTGGGGTCTTAGATCTTATGGGACAATACAAGGGATCATTTACTCTTTTCCCTTAAACTATCTAATTCATAAAACATTTCTCTTTTTCTCCCTGCCTGACTCCTCTAAAATTTGGAAACTTTTATTGAATATTTTTATTTTTGTGGCAATATGATTATTTTCATAGGTTTACTCAGAATCTGTTTTCCTTGCTAGCATGACATAATTGGAGACACTGGATATATTACCAAGGCTTTGACTAGAATGTCATGTTTGAGAATGATGGTCAATTAATCAGATATTACCAGAGGCATTTTTTTCATTACAAGATATTTAAGGAACATTTTTTACTTTATGGAGCCAATGCTCACAAATCCCTCTTGGAAATTCTGGTCTGGTACCTGGTTTCTCAGCCTTACGGGTCAGTAAAGAAGGTTATTTTGTGGCTGGTATTTGATTATTTTTCTGACATCAATAAAGAGGAATTCACCCAAGCCCACAGGTACTGTAGCTGAACTCTGGTGTCAATTTTCTGGCTTGCTATCCTAGCCTCAAGAGGCTTCTAAAAGTCCAATTGGATGTTCCTTGTGAAAACTTTCAGGAGAGCAAACTTGAAAAGACCTATAAGGTAAATCACTATTCTTTCTGCACCTATGTGACTTGTAATAAAGTCAAATCTAATGGTGTCAAGCCTTATTTTATGATCAAGAATAATATTTTTGGTTATCTTTGATCCGAAGGAAGGTGACTAAAGAGAGAAATTTTATATTTCAATAAAACTATAGCACACAGCTCTGAGTTATCAGATTTTTCTCCTGTTCATTCAGTGATTTTACATGCCTTTTGAAAACAGCTTATATGCCATTATATTGGCATGATTTTGTTATCTACCTGCAAATTAGACTGACTCCTGTGATCTTAAATATATTGTCTACCCTAAATGCCAATCAAAAAGCTAACAGGATCTTTTGTATGTCAGGTCTCAAACTGACAAAAGAATTATAATAACTCCAATCCTTTGACCTACTTTAATACAGTGTTCCACTCTTTCATGTGCACAATCATATCTTCCCTAAGAACAAATGACCTGGAGTGAGCATTTATAAATGTATCTAAGGTTGTGAAACAGCTTTAACTCCACTCTTAATGCTTTTTACGTTCTTCAGAATGAAGTTTAAAGCCTAGAATCCATGCCCATGCTAAATAGAAAGGCTCTACATAACTTACTGTTCATGAACAATGTTTCATTTATATTAACATATCTGTCAATATTGATAAATAACCTAAATATTTTTAAAGAACCAAATTAAGGTGTTTCATAACATCAGGCAGCCTCAAACATTTCAATGGATGGGCATATTTCCTGACTTAGATTCTTGGTTTAATGGAATATGAGAACAACTATTATGCTTTGGATTTGTGTTTTTACTTTTGATTATTAGACTATCTGATTTTATTTATTGTTTAAACTGTTTTTCAGAATATTGTTCAAATTCCTTGTCACTGTCAAGACAGATGGTTGCTCTTAATATAGCTAAACAAAAGGAAAATGAGAGGAAAGTGGGACTATCTCTAGGATACCAAGAATGAATACAAAATAAAAGTAATAGAGTCTTTGGTATGGAGAGATTTGAGTAAGTAACCCTTCTCCAAAGGTATTAAATGTAATATACAGCCATCCAACAAACCTCACTGCAATGAAGAAAGTGAACAAATGTAAACAATAGAAAAGAAAAATGGAACAAAACAATTTAATGAACTTACTCAACTGCCTGACAAAAAATAAGTCAATCATGGTGACTGTAGTGTTTTGGTCAAGTCCCAATGAGACCCTAAATTGCATGATTTTTTTTTCTTTTAACAATAATATGTACAATTTTCTTTTCCTGATTTTAACAATAAAACATTCAATATCTTACAGTAACAATCATCTTTACTTTTAGTATCATTTCACACTCTTTATGATATTAATATAAATCACATTTATATTATTTCCACTTCCTCATTCCAATATGTATGTCATATGTGGATGCTCACCAAAAGGCATTAGCTTCAGGTCTCACTCTCAATATTCCTTTAGCACCTAATTCCTTACTTTGTATATCATGGTCAGTCTCTTTTCCTTCTATGCCAGTGCTTGCTCAGTAGTATCATGAAGCAAAAATAGGTCATGGTGGCAGAGATAGAATTTGCCCCTCCTCCTTATTTTGCATGCATCTACCAGCACTACCATCCGTGGTCTCACCTGTTCCTTTGAATAAGCATAATATCTCATCGAAACTTGTTTCTGAAATATTTTTCTGGGAGATTTCCTTAATATCTTTCCACACAATATATTATTTTATTAACCAGAGAGCATTAACAATAAGCAATATCAAAAACAATTTATCATATTATTAACTGAGTATTCACTAAAAAATTTCTATATGCTGGGACTGAAATAAGGATTTCATATTCATTACTGCCTTTTGTTTTATTGCAACATCTAGAATTTCATTAGTTTAAATATACATTTTTTAATATTTAACTGCTTATTAATTTTTTACAGTGTTTTATCAAGTCAACATTATGGGTTAATATGTCTACTATCATTGTGGTAATCATGAAAATATAAATCCTAATTAAAAATTAATATTTCTCAGTCTTTTCTATTTTCCTGTGCATATAAATATTCATAATTATTCAAATTTTTCACTATGGAGTTCATTATTTTATGTGTTTGTGGTATTTGATCTTTGTGAAAATATGCATATAATAAAAATGTCATATCAGCTTAAGTATGTGTGACATTATATTTCTGAAAAGGTGTACATTTGCCATTCTTAAAAAATTATTCCACAGTTATTGTCATGTAGATTTGTTGATTTAAAAGAAAATTATTTATGATTTATACCACTTTCTAAAATCCCCAACTTAAAAAGTTTATATTTTCAAAGTTGTAAACAATATTTTCATAATTTTAATTATCTCTCCACCACTACATCATTTCCATTGTTTATAAATGAAATTTATAGAGTTTTAAAAATATACCTTATTGGGGATTTTTAGGACGTACTAGGGATTGAACCCCAGGACTTGGTACATGGGAAGCAGGTGCTCAACCACTGAGCTACATCTACTCTCCCCTTACTGGGTTTCAGAGGATAGAGTTCATGAAATAAAGTATTAATGTAGGTTTATTTTAATGACTGCCTTCTGTGTTCCATAGTCCAGACCTGCAATCAGCCAGTTCTCCAAGAAGTCCCATATCATTTGTGTGGGTAAACTTTCTCAGAAGCCAAGATTTAGGTTTAGGTATATTCTTGCAATTGAAATGCCAATGCTTTTAGACCCTTTCAGGATGTATTTCATGGAGGCATATACATTTTTAGACAGCACCATAACATCAAAATAGACAAAGCATAGAATAAGTCAAAACTAAACAGAGATGAAAGAAATACACAATACTAACAAGAAATTTTAATTTTGTTTTTTTCCAACATTAATCTGTTTAATTTTTCACTTTATTCCCTACATGGACAGGTTAAAAAAGTATAATTTTCCCAAATACTGATTTATAGATGATGTGATTAAGTGGCACAAAAAAAAAACATTCATTTTCACAGATGGTAACATTCAGTGATCCCTTTAAGTGCAAATTTTTTTGGAGATACCAGAGCAGGTATTGAACCTGGGACCTCCTTTGTGGAAAGTCAACGTGCAACCACTAAGCTACACTGCCTCCCGTTAAATGCAATTTTAATTCTTATTTTAAGCTAACTGCAACAATAATTTAATACAAGATAGCCAAATACACAAACAACCTGTATATCCTGAAATACAAGTGGTTTCCATAGCCACATATGTTTTTACTCAAGTACACATTTCCACATTATATAAGTAAAACACTATCTCAAATGTTTATCCTGGCACAAGCTTTTTAAGCAATTCCATTCATACTACTGAAAGCATTTATTTATTTCATTTTTAATATATTTTTTTAATTACAGAAGTTGTGAACTTACAAAACAACCATGCACATGTGTAGAATTCCCATAAAACACTCCTTCATCAATACACCATACCCTGGTGGAATATTTGTTACAGAGTATGAGATAATATCATCAGATTATTACCACCAACCATGGTCCATAGCATAATTTAGCATACTTTTTCCATACTCCCCCATTATCAACACAGCACATCTTTGGCATTGATACAAGAATATTACAGTATAAGCCCCAAAGATTTTAAATTTTAAAATGTGTACCAAAACTAAGGCATTCAAGCGAATCTTTAGAGTTTAAAAAAAAATCACTCTTGCTATCCGAAGAAAATTAAAACAAATTACCATTTAAGATACTTTAAACATTTTAGAAAATACTGTATTTTCCTATATTACTATCATCTACTTAAGAGAAACACAAACCAGTTCACTTCATTAACAATCTCACAGACTAGTTTTTCTAGAAACTTGAAAAATATAAAACACATGTCTCAGCTATCATAGGATCAAAGATAATGTTTAAATGTCACATACTAAACAGCTACAATATAGTATACAATGGCAAAAAAGAGATTAACGCATAAATACTACTTCATCATCTAGATAGTCAAAAGTTAGAAGGAATTGCATGAATTGCAAGGTACTTAAAATTGTGTATGGTCAATAAAACCCAATAATTCAAGTATGGCAAAATAAAGGCAGGCAATTAAAGACTCAAATACTCTAAAATTTCAGACATGAAAATAAAGGCTGAAAAATTGTGTTTCCCCAAATTTCATTTTCATGCTTAGATATCAGTGCCTTACTATAGGAAATATGCAGTTACTACATATAGTTGCCTCAGAAGTTAAGGAAGGTTCAGCAAGTACAAAATCTATCAAGGTCCATACTTTGCTTCATCAAATGCTTTTCTAGCTCATTTCATTTCGTCCTTCATTTTAAGTTGAAGATAGAAGAAATCATCTACAAATTATAAAAATATGGAAAAAGTCAAAGTATATATTTTAACTAAAACGGAATGAAACTGGAGAGGTATAACTTGATTAGAAGAATGTCTCTGGTCTTATGCATATTTACTGTCAATACTGGACAGATTCCTCTAAAGAATAGTAAACATAAAACTTCCTGATTGGAAACTTAAGAGAGACCATTATTTCTCATGGATGTAGAAGAAAATTTGATAACAAAAGATGAGTGGAACCTAGAGAAATATTAAATGTATAATACTTCATGAATAATTAGAATTAATCCATATATATATAATTGTATTAGTCAGCCAAAGGGGTGCTGATGCAAAGAACCAGAAATCTGTTGCCATTTATAAAGGGTATTTATTTGGACTAGAAGCTTATACCCACAAAGTCATAAAGTGTAAATTACTTCCCTCACCAAAGTCTGTTGTCATATGTTGGAGCAAAATGACTGCTAGTCTCTTTCCAGGTTCAGCTCCTCTGGTCTTTTCACGAGGTCAGTTGTAGACTATCAGGCTCATCCCTCTTCTTGGGGCTGCAGGATCCTGTCTAATGAGCTGTCTCTCTTCCCCTGTGTTCTTCTCTGTGCCATTTTCTCCATGAGTCCCCACCCACTAAGGGGGCAGGGACTCAATGTCCTACTGATGTGGCTGGATCAAAACCTTGATCATAATTTAATCAAATAAAAGTGAAACCCCTGAATTTAATACAATCTAATATGCCCATAGGAACAGACCAGTTTACAAATACAATACAATATATATTTTTTTAATTCATAAGCAATAGCAAACTGCCACAATAATGTTAGTTTAAATTTGAAAAAAGCATTCACTGTTGTTCACTACATTAACAGAAATAAAAGAGAAAAAAACTTATCTCAATAGAGGCAGAAAAGCATTTAACAAAATCCATTCCAATCAATAAAAAATAACATTAGAAATTTAGGAATAGACCGTCTTTAATGTCACAAAGTAAAAAATAAAACTTGTTTCAAGCATTATATGAAATGTTAACATTTTGAAAACTTTCCCCCTAATATTCTATATGGGAATGACTGCTACAGCCATTGCTATTTAAATTGTTTGGTTCCATTTAGATTGTACAATATGTTAAGACAAGCAATAACTGGCATAAGGAAAAAGTATAATATTAAGTTGTCATAATTTCCAAATAACATGACAGTATATCTAGACATTTCATAGTAATCTATAGTCTATTAGATTTAATGACATTGCAAATTAGTTGGAAGTTCACTAACAAATCAATTGTATCTCCATATTCTAGCAATAAACAAAAAAGAAAATTTACAATTTATAACACCAATGAAACTATCAAATAATAGGAATATATGTCATGTAATGAAATGTATTTAAAACCTCTACATTGACAGCTACAAAACATTATTGAAAGAAGTTAAGAAATCTTAATAAATGGAAGCATATATCATAGAAATTGTTAAAATTTCATTAACTCCAAATTATTCCATATATTAAATTAAATTCCTCCTAAGATTTTAAGTTTTTTAAAATAAAAAATTCACAAATAAATTCTAAGTTCATATGCAATGTACCAACAAGGGTCAAAATTATTTTGAATAAGAAGAAGCAATTGGGGGAACTTAAATCACCAAGTATCAAGAATTATTATGGGAAAAATAATAAAAGAAAAAAATAAGAAAATAAAAAGTAATTATTATGGAAACTATTTACTATGCAGTATGTCAGTGGCAAAAGGGTAAATTAATTAATCAGCATAACAGATTAAGGATTTTGGAAACATACTCAAAATTATACAACCACCTGATTTATTGAAAAGCAATGTGGTGAAGTGGGTCAAATGATGATCTTTTCCATGAATGGTAATTTGTGAAGTGGTTATCCATATTGAAAAAAATTTAGGAATCCAGGCTCACGTAATAAACCAACAAGAATTCCAGATAGATTGAAGATCTAAAAGTTGTAGGTAAAAATTAATAAATAGATTAATTAAAAATACAGATTTTAGAAAAAGACATAAAAAGTTATTTGTGATTTGGAATAGTAAGAATTATTTTGTAAACAAGGCAGGATAAACTTTAATGTTAAAATAAAAATTGATAAATGGGACTTTATCAAATTTAAGAATTCCTTTTCTTCATAATACACCAGTTAAGAGTGGAAAGTGGTAACCCAGAATGTGGTGGTATGTATAAAATCTCTTCCAAACCGTTGAGGAAATGATAGGTGACTAAAATGATCAAAAAACTTGAACACATAATTAACAAGAAAGGATTTACATGAAGGTAATAAATATTAACAGATGTGCTTCATATATTCAGACCTTAGAGAAATATATTCAACTCTTTTATGAGACATTTTAACCACTTACCAGAATGGTTAATGTTGACATGATCTATAACATCAATTGTTAATTAGGATGTATAGAAAAAGGAAATAAATATATTGATAAACAAAGTACTTGTATAAATTTCTGCAAGCACCTTGGATGTTTTGGGGCAGTTCCTACAAAGACTGAATATATTACTATTTTACAACCCAGCAATCCCCCACACTATCAGTCTGTAGATATACATTACCAAAAGGTGTGTACTCATTTCTTTATTTTTATTTTATTTTTTGTTTATTTTTATTTTATTTACTTTATTCATTATTTATATCACTGTTAAAAGTAACTTTTTAACATTCACATAAGATAAACTTTCAATAACAATAAATCTACTTTGTTGTGTAGACCTTCCCCCTTATTTTTGTTCCTTCCTCAAACTTAAGGGGTATGGAATGATGTCTGCTCTGCCTTCTTCAGGCTGAGAGGAGACTTAGATATTATGTGGCCAAGAAAAGGAATTGTTTTCCTTGCACTTGTAGATAATTCTTGTCCAAGGGATGGGACTTGTCCATCATCATTTTGTTAGTTGTACAGGCCAAGCCCAAAGAAAAAAGTAGAGCAGGAGTAGGTTCCAACTTTGCTGGATTGCAGGACTCAACTGGCATATGAACAATCTGAAGATTTAAGTCTCTGAAAAATATAGTTAAGAAATACATTGAAAAGTATAGGTTCAAATAAAAAGAGTAGAAAAATCATGATTAAGGAGATTAATAAATGAATATAACTATGTTATATAGAGGAAATGGATTTTCATATATTCTCTAATAGGGTCTGCTGAGGGGATGCAGATTTCCTGAGGCTGTGTGGTTTTCTTTTGCTATCTGGACATTCCTAGAACCCTCAGGAGCACTTTAGTTTGAAGCTTTCTTTACTGTGGAAGTTTGTGAAATCTGCCGAAGACCTCCAGAATTGCAATCTCTGGAATGAACTCCCAGCTCACTTTGAACTCTCTTAACCATAAAAAACCTTATAGTTTATTTAATATTCTTACAGCTGAATAATATTTCCCTATACATATATACTGCATTTAGTTTATCCATTCATCTGTTGATTGACACCTGGGTTACTTCCATCTTTTGATAATTGTGAATAATGTTCCTATTAACATTGGTGTGTTTATACCTATTCATGTCCCTGCTGTCAATTCTTCTGGGAATATACCAAAAATGGAATTTCCAGGTCCTATGGCAATTTTATACCTAGTTCCTTGAGGAATGGTCAAACTGTCCTTCACAGTGGCTGCAACATTTTACATTCCCAACAGCAGGGAATGAATGTTCCTATTTCTCCGTATCCTTTCCAACACTTGTAGATTTCTGTTTTTTTTAATAGCCACGAGTCTAGTAGGTGTGATATCTCATTTAGTTTTGATTTGCATTTCCTTAATAGCTAGTGATATTGAGCATGTTTTCATGTGCTTTTTTAGCCATTTGTATTTCCTCTTTAGAAAAATATCTGTTCAAAGCTTTTACCTATTTTTAAGTGGGTTGTTTGTCTTTTTATTATTATATTTTAGGATTACATGAATGTGTTGGCTATTAGACCATTACTAGATATGTGGACTCCAAATATTTTCTACCTCTGAGTAAGCTGCCTTTTCACGTTATTGACAAAAAATTTTCAAGCAAATTTGTTTTAATTTGGAAGAGGTTCTATTTATCTATATTTTCATTCACTTATCATGCTTTTGGTGTAAATTTATGAAACTGTTGCCTACCACAAGATCTCATGGAGGTTTTCCTACACTATTTTCTAGAAGTGTTATGACCCTGGCTCTTATAATTAGGTCTTTGATTCCTCTTGAGTTAATTTTTTTTCTGGGGCATTAGAGAGGGACCCTCTATCATTCTTTTGGATATGGATAACCAGTTATCCCAGCACCATTTCTTGAAGAGATTATTCTGTTCCAGTTGGGTGGACTTGGAAGGCTTCTCAAATATTACTTGGACACAGAGATTTTGTTCTATTTCTCTACTCTCAATTTGCTTCCATTAGTCAATATGTCTATTTTTGTGCCAATCCCATGTAGTTTTTTTTTTAATTTATTTATTTTTTATTGTGGGTAAAAATCAAATTTTTCACAATACACACCAATATTTATAAAATGTTATATAAATATATATGCATATATGTGCATTTGCATACAAAAATGTTATATATATATATATATTATTTTTTTTTAAAAGGTGCTTAGATTATCTAAAATATTACATGGAACCTACAGGGATTCCCATGTTCCCCACCTCCCACACCTCCCACCACATCCCACACAAACATCTCCCACAAGTGTTGCCCATCACCCTCAATGGACTTACTCATCCTGGGGCCTTGCCATCAACCATAGACCACAGTTCACATCGAGAGACCATACTCTCTCCCACACAGTTCTGAATGGTGTGTGCTGATTTAAAATGTAGTTTTAACCACGGGAACTTTGGAATATGCTTTAGAGTTGGGTAGTGTGAGTACTCCAACTTTTTTTTTCTCATTCTATAAAGATTTATCATTTCCAAATCACAGAAAGGAATTTGAGTAATTTACTAATTGTTTTCTACTATGTGCCTTAGAGATACTTCACTAAAAATTGGTATCTGACACAACAGAAGACATTTGCAGAATGTAATATTGTAGTGACAGTACTGAGGTTGATTGTTACACACATTTTAAACTCTTTGAATTTGGTTACATCTTAATTATTTATACAGAACATTGGTCCAATAACGTAAAAATAGAGAACAGCAGCTGGAAATTTATCTCATTCAATGTTCAGAGATAAAAGAGTTAAACACTCTTTCCATTATTTTCTGTATATAGTCCTTTTTCATTTTGAAATCTGACTGCAATCAAATTCTGGCATTGTTCCAAGCTATTGTACAAACAGGATACTGAAGGCCATCACTATACAGCATACAGCAACATAAGGACTCTTTCGTTCACCTATTCTGGCACACTTCCAAAATATACCCAACAGTCCAGTTTTATTTCTGTCCAGGAGGCTGGGTGCCAAGGATCGGATATAAGCACAGGTACATATAAGCAGCAAGATTACAGTCAACAGACTCTGAAAATTGAAAATGGCAGACATAGTGAGGCCGGCGGAGCCCCAGCCACATCACCCTTCCGGGCCCAGGGCGGAAGAGGCGTAGTATTCCAACTTTATTCTTCTTTTTCAAGATGTTTTGGCTATTTGTGGTCACTTACCTTTCCAAACAAATTTGATAATTGGCTTTTCCTTTTCTGCCCCAAATTCTGTTGGAGTTTTATTGTGATTGCATTGAACCTGTAAATAAATTTGGATAGAAAGGACATCTTAATGATATTTGGTTTTCCAATCCATGAACATTAAGTATCCTTCTACCATTTGTTTAGGTCTTCTATGATTTCTTTGAGCAATATTATGTAATTTTCTGTGTAAAATTCTACTATATATTTAGATAAATATTCCTAGATATTTGATTCAATATTGAAAATTGATTTTTCTTGATTTTCCCCTCATATTGCATATTCCCAGTGTGTAGAAACACTACTGAGTTTTGCATGTTGATCTTATATACCACCATATTTCTGAATTCATGTATTAGCTTTAGTAGCTTTGTTGTAGATTTTTCAGAATTTTCTTAATATAGGATCATGTAATGTGCAAATAGTGAAAGTTTTACTTCTTCTTTTCAAATTTGGATGACTTTTATTTCTTTTACTTGCCTAACTGCTCAGAAAATATTAACAAAATGTTGAATAATATTGGTGAGAGTGGGCATTACTCTTGTCTTTTTTCTGATATTATAAGTAAAGCATTTAGTTTTTCACCATTGAGTATGATGTTAACGCTCAGTTTTTCATATTGGACCATTATCATACTGAGGAAGTTTCCTTCTATGCCTATCTTTTGTAGTGTTATTGAAAATAAAGGATGCTGAAAAATGTAGAAATTTTTTTCATCCATAGAGGTGATTATGTAATATTTCTCCTTTGATCTGTTAATGTGGTGTATTGCATTAATTGATTTTTTTATGTTGAACTATCCTTGCACACCTGGAATAACCAACTTCATCATAGTGTATAATTCAATTAATGTGTTATTAGATTCAATTTGCAAATATTTTGTGAAAGGTTTTTGCTTCTAAGTTCTTTAGAGAGATTGGTCTCCATTTATCTTTTCTTATACCATCTTTATATAGCTTTGGTGTTAGGGTGATGTTGGCTTCATAAAATGAGTTAGGTAATGTTCTCTCATCTTCAATTTTTTTTTTAAAGAGTTTGAGTAGGATTTATATAAGTTCTTTCTGTAGTGATTGGAAGAATTTATCTGTGAAGCCATCTGTTCCTGGGCTTTTCTTTTTGGGGAGTTTTTTTGATGCTTTATTTAATCTCATTACTTGTGATTCGTCTCTTAAGGTATTCTATTTCATTTTTGTCAGTGTAGGTTGTTCATGTGTTTCTAGGCATTTATGCATTTCACACAAGCTGTCCAACTTGTAGGCATACTATTTTTCATAGTACCTTATTAATGATCCTTATTTTATTTCTATGGGATAAGTGGTGATATCCCATTTCTCATTTATGATTTTATTTATTTGCATCTCCTTTTTTTCTCTGTTAATCTATGTGAGAATTCTCAGTTTTATCAATCTAATAAAACAGCTTTTAGTTTTGTTAATTTGTTGTATTTATGTTTTATTCTCACTATTGTTTAATGCTTCTCTAATCTCTGTTATTTCCTTCTTTCTGCTTGCTTTCAGATTAGTTTGTTGTTCTTTTTCTAGTTCCTTCTAATGCGCAGTTAGGTTTTTTATTTTAGCTCTTTCTTGTTTTTAAATATAGGCATTTAAGTATATAAATGTGCCCCTCAGCACTGCCTTCACTGCATCCCATAAATTTTGATATGTTGTATTCTCATTTTCATTCACCTTGAGATATATACTGATTTCTCTTGCAATTTACTCCTTGACCCAGTGATTTATAAGAGTGTATTAAGCTTCCATGGAGTTGTGAATCTTCCATTTCTCCACCCAATATAGATTTACAGCTTCATTCTATTTGGTCAGAGAAAGCATTTTATATAATTTCAAGTTTTCTCAATTAGTTGAGACATTTCTATGACCTAACATGTAGTCTATCTTATCCTGGAGAATGATCCATGAGAGCATGAGAAGAATGATTATCTTGCTGTTATGGTGTGCAATGTTCTGTATAAATCATTATTTAATGTAGTATTCAAGATCTGTCTTTATTTATTGACCTTCTGTCAAGATGTTCTGTCTATTTCTGAGAATGGTGTATTGAATTCTCCCACTATGATTGCAGAGGTGTTTATTTTTTCCCTCATTTTGCTACTATTTGCTTCATGTATTTTGAGGCACCCTGGTTAGATGCATAAATATTTATGATTATACTCTCTTCTTGATAGATTGTCTCTTTTATTAATGTATGTGTCCCTCTTTGTCTCTTAGACCGCTTTGCATTTAAATCTACTTTGGGGAAGCGGCTGTGGCTCAATCAGTAGGGCTCCCATTTACCATATGGGAGGCCCGGGTTTGGTTCCCGAGGCCTCCTGGTGAAGGCAAGCCCGCCCGCACGGCGTGGTTAGCTGACCCAGTGAGCACAAGCAGCAAGAGGGGGATAAATGAATAAATAAAAATAAAATCTTTTAAAAAAATCTATTTTGTCTGATATTAGAATAGCTACCACAGTTCTTTTTTGGTTAATGTTTGCTTGGAATACATTTTTTCCAACTTTTCACTTGCAATCTATTTGTGACTTTGGGTCTAATGTGAGCTGCTTATAGATAGCATACAGATGAGCCACAGGTTTTATGCAATCTGTCAATCTAGGTCTCTGACTTGGGGAGTTTAATCCATTAAAAGTAATACTTCAACTATATCTTTATGCTTATATATGTTTCACCTTTTTTCTTTCTTTTTTACACTTCTGGTTTTCTTTACTAATAATTTTCCATTCTACACTCTCCTTCAAACCTCTCTCTCTTGCCTTATCCTTTCAACATGAGAACTCCCTTTAGTATTGCTTGAAGGGCAAGACTCTTGTTGATGAATTCTCTTAAATTCTGTTTTTACTGTAGACATTTTAATCTATCATTTTTTTCTAGTCAATTTTGTTGGATACAGAATTCTAGGCTGGCAATATTTCTCTTTTAGCATCTTAACTACAGCATAACCTGCATTCATGGTTTCAGAGGAGAATTCAGCACTTGAGCTTTTAGTGCATATCTTATATGTGATAGATCTATCTCTCACTGCTGTCAGGATATTCTGTCTATCTTTGGAATTTCACAATTTGATTAGTATGTGTCTTGGAGTGGAATTATTAGGATTTTTTTTTCTGTTTGTAGTACACTGCACATGCTCATTCATGTCCCTCATAAGAGTTTGGAAATTTACTCATTATTTACTCAAACACTCCTTCTGCCCTTTTTACCAAATCTTCTCCCTCTGGGACATCCATAATGTGTAAGATTGTGCAATTCATGCTATTATTCAATCCCCTGAGTCCCTGTTCAATTTTTTTTTCATTTCTTCCTCTTTGTGTTCTTTCTGTGTTATATCAGATATTCCTGCTATGTTCTGCTGTTGAGTAATTCTTGTGTATTTTAGTTTCTTGTATTCTGTTTTTCATTACCATAAGTTCTATTTTTTGTATGTTTACAATTTCTTCTGTATGCTCAAGCAGTGTCTTAATATATTTTATCTCTTCTTTCATCTTCTTGATTTAGGAGACTCATGGGTATCTTTGATTAGTTGTTCAAAATTCTGCATCTCCCATGTTATTTTTAGTTTTTCCACTGACTGAACATATCTTCTTGTTTCTTATTATGGCCTGTAATTTTTTGCTGATATCTAAGCATATGTTTGTCTTGATGGGTTTAGGTTGTTGGTCAGTTTCTCTTGCTTAGGGTTTTGTTTGGCTTTGTGCTAAGTTTCTTCTTTGACACTTGGCTCCACTTATTCTAAATCTTTAGAACTGCCTTGTTTTACTAAAGAAATAAAAGAGAAAATTAAAAAGGCTAAGAAAGAGAATAAGAGAATAAAACAAATAAAAAGATAAAAAGAAAAAAAATGAATAGGAGAAAAGAAAGAAGAAGAAAGAAAGAAAGAAAAAGAATAAAAATGGGCCTCCTTTTCTGGCCACCAGCATCCAGTTAGAGCCCTCTTTGCCAGTCTTCCATACCTGCTTATCACCGTGTAGACCCACCACTTACTGGGTAACTGGAAGCAGACAGGTAAAAATATTTGGGTCTCCCATATGACTACTTATACCTATGCTAGGCCCCTCCTCACAAAACACCTGCTCTGATTGCCCCTAATTCTTGCTACTCCCCAAGTATCCAGCTGGGCCCCCTTTTGCTGACCTCCCATGCCAATCAACATGTGGTCTACCACTACCTGGTACCTATCTGGGCCTCCCTCAATGGCCATCTGCTCTGATTGTCCCACAGCCTGCTGCTTCCCCTTTACCCAGCAAACCTTGTTTTTCCTCCACTCCTAGAGTAGTATTTAAATCTGCTGCTCCACTATCTTAGATCTCCACCTGTTCTCATTTATATCTGCACTATATTTTTTAAAAAAGAAGAAATTACCCAAACATTAACTCTAAAAGTGGCAAATGTATTGTGGAATATTCATACAATGAAATAAAATACAGCAATAAACATAAAATAAATATAATTTTTCAAAACAAAAGAGATGAATCTCACTAACATAACATTTAGTAATAGAATGAGAGATTTAAAAAGCATCACATATAATTTCATTTATATGAATTATAAAACTTGAAAGTTATCTGTTGTAGTGTTTTGAGCCTTTTGTGGATCCCAAAAAATTATGTTATTAACCTAACCCATTGGTATGAAGGTAAAACCTATTGCAGATGTGAACTTTTTAATGCATTATATCAGTTAAGGGCTTTGATTTGGTGGGTCTTAATCTTCTTAAGATTAATCCTTCATATGTGGGAGAAAATACAGAGACACACAGGAGCACAGATAGAAATTTCCAGAAATTAAGAGAAAGGTCCCTGGAGCCAGTTGCTGAAATCAATGGAACACAGAAGTTGAGAGGATCCACTGAAACCAGAAGCCAAAAGTAATTTGATCCAAAGGAGAGGGGAGAGATGAGAAGATGCCCTATGTTCCTGATTGTCCACAGCTCCATCTTAGGGAGAAATCATCTCCTGATAATGCCTTGATTTGGACAATTTCACAGCTTCAGAACGGTAAGCTTATAATTTAATAAATCTCCATTGTAAAAGTCAACCCACTTGCATATTCCCTTGTACCCTTTAGCAAACTAAAATATCTGTGTTGATGGAAATCAGGAAAATGCCTATCATTTGGTGTAGTATTGACTAGGCTGGTGAATAAGGGGATATCTAGGATTCTAGTATATATTTTAATCTAGGTGCCAGTTATAAAAGTATTCTTGAGTTGAAAAAAATTATAAAGCTATCATTTTAAATAAGCACATATTTTAGATATTTATTAAACTCAATATAAGTTTTAATATAATCAAGCATAAAGGGAAAAGATTAAGGTGATTAAAATTCAAGAAAAACAAAAGACAGTAAAAGTAGACACATGCAATTTATATATGAAATAAGATTTACAGATATATACTTTAAATTAGTAATAGGTAGATAGTTCCATTATTTAATCATACGAAATAACTTATTGATGGCATTATAATTGAAATACATCAGAATATATAACAAATTCAAACCAAAAGTTTAAAATATTTTTTATCATATACATAGAAACAAAAGATTAATCAAACAATGCCATCCTTTACTATCTGAAAAGTTCTCTGCATTTTCCATTTCCTCTCTCTTCTCTTCTACTCTCTTCTCTTCTCTCTTCTTTTCTCTTCCCTTCTCTTCCCTTCCCTTCCTTTCCTTCTCTTCTCTTTTCTTCTCTTCTGTACTTCCCTCTCCCTACATCTTCCCCCCATTCCAATCCTCTTCCCTTCCTCATACCTCCCCTTCCTCTCTTCTCTTTACTATTCATATTTTCTGTTCATTTTACCTTCTATAATTTATTCTATCCCGTTTTGTTACAACATTGATTTCAAAGGCCAATATTTGGTAGCAATACTCAGGAAATTATTTATATAGAGCAGTAGTTGACAAAAATTTCTCTGAAGGTCAGATGGTGAATACATTGCATGCCATAAAGTCTGTTGCATTTGATTAATTCTGTCATTCTATAGCTACATAAATCATAGGCAATATGTAAACAAATAGCCATGGTGTGTTACAATAAACATTATTTGCAAAACAGTTGATGTGAAAGATCTTGATCATCTATAACAAGATATTATTTTGCTGAGTGGAGACTTAAATTTACATGTGTATACACATATACATTCAAAAACTCAAAAACACTTCTATTGGTTAACTTGAAATAGAAAAAAAAGTACCTTGTATTTCATAATTTCTAAAATTTTAAAATATATCCATTTGGTGAAAATAATTCCTGGTGATTAATCATCATTTTCATGACTAAGAAGATCTCTCCAAAATACAGAAAGTTGTAGGGTGGGTAGATAGAGGTCAGCAAATCATGGCCCAAATAGGCATCTCACTCTCTTTCCTCAAACCCAGCTTTTGCTTTCACCCTCTACCACTCTCTCAGAAAACAAGATGCTGGGAAATGGCTTTGAAAAGAGAAAATTACATTGAAACCTAGACATTCATTTAGACTTGGTAATTTTGGGGAATACATGAAAAACAGCTTAGAAGAAGGAGAAAGAATTATATAAGTGGAATTTAGATCAGTCCCCAAATAGTTTCTGTGTGATTTTTTTCGGGAAGATTCTGACATTCTCATCTCAGCAGAAGCTAGTCTCACCTCTGAGGCAACCAAACAGGCTGAGTACCTCATTTTTCCTGGAGAATGTGCCCACACAAGCAGGCTACTCCTGGTTGGCCACTATATCCAGCCTGTCCACAACTCATAAAAAAAGTTCATCAGCTAAAATATAGCAGAGTCATGGCATAAACATTATTTTAACTATTGATATTTGATAACAAATTAACTCTCTTGAAGTAAATATTTCATGACATAACCATACTGTCAAGTCATCCTCAGTAGAGATCTACAGGCATAGATGGGTGGAATTGGGATCTAAATTAATAATGACTGAGTTTTGGCAAGTTTGTCTGACATTATAATAAAATAGTATTTTTATTGTTTAGATTGTTTTCTTATTCACCAGAAAAACTACTCATCTAGTTAAATATATATTTCTTCTCTACACCTGTGGTATTTGGAGAAGTCTGAACAAGTGACAGATTAGTTTTAAACATAATGACTGACATGTAAAATATGTATTTTATTTGATTTTTATTTTTATTATGTTACTATGATTTTTTATCACTCACTAGATATTTGAGTCAAATTAGTTGTTCAAGATTCAGTTCTGTAAGTTTTAAAATACTGATTCAACAAAGAAGTTGACAGAGGAAAATATATTTGGTTAGAAATCAGAAATCTATTCCAGATTGCAATATATCTTCTATTAGCATAGCTTATATATGAAGTTGGATGGACTGTGAGAAAGTAAATCAACTGCAAAGTTAGGCAGTTCTTATGACTACCTCATTTCCATTAAAAATTGCAAATTTGGGAGCCATTCAGACCACTGGAAAGATTTCATGATTTGCTAGAAGGACTCATACAACTCACTGAGAGCTGATACACTCACAATTATAGTCTATTACTTAGAAATGATGCAGATTAAAGTCAGTCAAAGGAAGAAACAGATAAGGCTGGGCCCAGGACAAGTACCAATTATGGAACTTCCCAGACATGCAGTTGAGAGAGTTATTTTACTTGCATTAAGGCAGGGAAACACACATAGATATTGAGAAGTGAGGCTCATTGGAGCCTTGTGGTCCATAGTTTTATGGGGCTCCATTATACAAAAATGAATGATCTCAGTCTCCATTTACCTTCCCCTCCAGAGGATAGCTAAGATTATGTGACCCAAAGGTCTTAACCTAAATCCAATTATTATCACCTCTCTGACCAAAAGTCCACAGGCCAATGGTCAACAAGGGCATTTCTAACTGGCATGACATGCCCAGGGCCTGTAAATTACCTCCCAGAAGCCAAAAGCAAAAGCCAGACCTCTTTGTGTAAGACTTGTTAACTAACAGATGGTATGACATGAAATCCCTTTGTGCTTAATTTTTTTTCAAAGATTCTCATCGGTTAATATTAAACAATGTAACCTTACAACATTTATATTAAGAATTAAAGGGCATCTATATATCAGTTCAATCAAATAAAATATTTTTCTTATGTGTTGATGAAGTGCAAAAATTTTCACACGACATATTTGAAAATTATTGCTAATGTGCTGCCTATACATTTTAGAGGTACTCCAAATTAGGGACATACTACTGCATTTAGATCATATTTTGTTTACATTCTTTGACATTAAATAAGAGAATCATATTGAACAGGAGAATAACATTCAAGAGAAGAGATTTCCCTGAAGAGGGAAGAGGGGAAAAGTGCAGCAAAGATACTTTCAAATTAAGCCAATGGGGAATTAGAGTAAATTCAGAAAGAAAAGAACTAATAAAATACATATTTTATTGTGAGGAATTATCATTACTTCCTGAGACCCAGAACCTTACTTCTCAATTTGGACTGCAATAGTTGAAAGACATTCATGTTGCCTCTAGATATTTATCAATATATTTAAATTTATATTTGATTGGAGCTCACAATGAAGAGTTAATTATTAAGTGACTATTTCTTGCACACAAAATTATATGCATACAACCAAAGCACACACACACACACACAAAGTCACAAACACAACCCGCACATCTGCCCTATTTTTAAATTGAAGAGCAACATCATAGAGGGCCTATAATTTATTTCAAATTTTTAGCCAGTTAAGTCTTCCAAACACTCAACCTGTGTTTAAAGATCAAGCCTAACATTTAAACCTCTGAAAATGTTGTCTTCATTTGTAAGTGTGAGAAGGTAATGAGCCAAATTGAAGAAACTTCTTTCATTACTGTGATCTCATTACATTTGGGAAGACTATGCTATCATTATATGAGCAGAAAGATTCTCATAATTAATCCTTAGGGAAATTGACTTTCCTCCACTTTGTCTTCCACTATTGCACTTCCATGGACATTTGCATTCTTAGCTGTAGTGATAGATTTACTTGCAAAAATGTTTAAATTACAATATCCATGAATTGTCCACATCCAGTTTAAAATTTATTTTACACATTGCAACAAAACATTTGTAAAATTGGAAGTGAGAGTATTAGTTTGATATTTATCTGATTATGTTGCAGATTTTAAACAAAATCATGTTAGTTTCCAAAAGATTTTTAGCAGAGATTAGACTAAACCAGTGCATTCTGAGTTTCTTTTATGAGGCTAGATGAAGTAACATACACTGCAGGTTACAAAAATCAGGATAAAAATTATGATCACAGGCAGTATTCATTTAGGGACAGCTAAATATTGAATGAAAGATTAATGGATAATCTCATAATCTCTTGCCAGTCTTCTTTTTAAGCAATGCAAATTTATTCTTTTAAAGTTCTGGAAGTCAGAAGAACAAAATGTGTTTCGCTAGGCTAAAATCATGGTGTTGGCAGTGCTGTTTACCTTCTAGAGGCTAACGGGAAGAATGGGTATAGCTGAATTTTCCAGTTGCTAAAGGTTAGCAGCATACTTTGGAATTTGACCACATTCTATCTTCAAAACCAGCAATGGCCAATCCATTCTTTCTCAAATGGCATGGCACTTAAATCTGGCATCTGTCATCAAATCTCCATTTCTGGCTCTGACTCTTCTGCCTCCTCCTTTCATTTATAAGGACTCTTGTAATTACATTGGTTCCACCCAATAATCAAAGATAATTTCTCCATGGCAAGATTCTTAACATAATTATGGATGCAAAGTTCATTTTGTCATGTAAGTTAACATATTCACATGTTCCAGGGTTTAGGACATGGACATATTTGGTGAGGACATTATTCTGCCTACCACATGATCCATACAGAGAATAGAAACAAATTGGAAGTACATCTCAGAGGTTTATTTCAGAGCTATTCTTCAAGAAATAAATTGAACAGCACCATTAATTTAAAACAACGTATTAAATTTTTTAATAATCCATATTTGGAATGAAATGTTAATTTAACTAAGACTTTACCAATATGTGGAATACTAGATTATGGGTAAATATGTGAATGACTAATGTAGATTCACTTTGTCAAGAAATTGAGGAAATCACTGAATAGAATAGTTTCATGAGTTTGATTTTAGACACAAATATATTCACACTTCCAGACTGAAAGATGATAGAAGAGTCTCATATCCTTCTATTTTGGAAATGGGATAGCCAGAGCTATACATAAAATTGTATTGTTTTACTTTTTTATTAAGGAAGTTGTGGGTTTACAAAATAAACATAAATAAAAATATGTAACCTACAGAATTCCAATAAACCACCCCACCACCAACACCTTTCACTTTTATGGAACATTTTTTATATTTCATAAAAGAACATCCAAATATTAATATGAACTATATTCTATAGATTACAGTAGGTGTATTTTTCCCACAAGCCAACCAATTATTAATACCTTGTATTAGCTTGTACATTTTTAATAATTCATGTAATAATATTATCATATTTACACTGTTAACCACAATCCAACATCCACCACAGGATTCACAATGTTATACACTCCCGTGTCTTCTACAATCCATCCAAAGTGTACATTCAGTGGCTTTCAGTTACATCACAGAGTTGTTTGTCAACTCAGTCAATTTTAAAACATTTTCATTAATCCAGAAAGTAAAATCCCTTATGCTGTTACAAACCCCTATTGTTGACCCTTAGCCTTGATATATAGTGCCATAATTGCCATTGATGAAAAATATTACAATATTACTGTTGGCAACTATTAATTTTCTCATGTATCACCACATTCTTAACACCTTGTGATAGTGATGTGCATTTGTACTAGTTCATAGATGAACATTCTTATATTTGTACTATTTTCCACAAACCTTATCCACTGCCAAGTTCACTAAGTTATACAAACCCAAGATTATACTCTAGCCTCCATTCTAATGACATTTGTATCCCTAGACTACTCCTTTCTGCCACATTCACATTTATAAGTCAGTGGTGTTAGTTATAATCACTATAATGTTTTAAAATCAGCTCTATTCATTTCCCACCATTTACAATTAATCTTATTAAAAATGCTACATACATTAAGCATCAGATTCCCCTTCTCTAATGCTCAGTCATTTCCCTAGTGGCCTATAGCCTAGATTTTAACTCAATGAATTTATTCTTTGTATTTAGTGCATATGAGTGAAACCATATAATAACTGTCCTTTTGTGTCTGGTTTATTTCCTTCAACATAATGTCCTCAGTGTTCATCTATGTGGTCATATGAGTCTTGATATCATTTTATTATTAAAGAAGCTTTAGACTACATAAATGTTACATTGAAAATATAGGGAATTCTCATAAACCCCATGCCCTTCCCCTCCCACTTTT
>JAKSZT010034282.1:0-30114 GCA_026826555.1 Tolypeutes matacus | reverse complement strand
CCTTGTGGAGAGAGGCAAAGCTTAGGGAGCCTCATAGTCTACAGCTGACCCGGTGGAGGAAACAGACAAGCTGAGCCCAGAGAGAAATGTAGCACTGGGGATAGAGGAACCAAAAAAGCCTGAACCCTGGCAAATGTCAGCAGCTGTCTTGCTCCAAGAAAGGGTAACAGACTTTCGTGAAGGAAGAAATTTATGCTTTATTGCCTGGTAATTGTAAGCTTCTACCCCAAATAAACACCCCTTATAAAGTCCCAGAAATTTCTGGTATTATGCATTAGCACAACTTTGGTTCACTAAAACAGGATATAAAATGTTTCAGGGAAGCGGCTGTGGCTCAATCAGTAGGGCTCCCATTTACCATATGGGAGGCCCCGGGTTAGGTTCCCAGGGCCTCCTGGTGAAGGCAAGCCCGCCCGCACGGCGTGGTTAGCTGACCCAGCGAGCACAAGCAGCAAGGGGGGGGGGGATAAATGAAATAAATAAATAAAA
This sequence comes from Tolypeutes matacus, assembly GCA_026826555.1. Lineage (NCBI taxonomy): Eukaryota > Metazoa > Chordata > Mammalia > Cingulata > Chlamyphoridae > Tolypeutes > Tolypeutes matacus. Next base: position 29,625 of record JAKSZT010034282.1, on the reverse strand, counting down.
TATTTAAAAAAAATGTTTCAAAATATGTTATTTGGCCAATAAATAATAAATAATCAGTGCAGATTTGGAAAGGAAAGCAAAACTGTTATAATTTCCCTGGTAAACTTTAAAGAATATAAAATAGTGCATTTCATCCAAATAAATAGAAGAAGAAAAAATTGAACAAAAATAGTCAGTCCAAAACAAGGTATTCAGGATTTCCTGTGTTGCAATTTTGGCCTTTATTCTGGGGCCACTTTACTCATGCATCTTTGGAAGCTGTGTCTTCCTTATCCTTCAGAAGCCTGAAGGTTCCAGGGTTGATTTATGTGCTGTTGTTTTGTCCCCATCATAAATTAAGTGCTGTATCACTTCCCCATTTTCTAGTTATGAAGTCACCAAACTGGATGTGATGTTCATTTGAAACAAGAAGATCCATGAATGATAGAAAAAATAAAAAGGAAATATTGTTGCACTTCCCATATTCGACACTTAGATGATTGATATTGGATCTTTCCTCTTTTCTCATGAATGCATTTGATGGTATAAACTTACCTATAAGCAGTGCTTTTCTTTCACCCAACAAACTATGAAAAAGCATAGGACATTAAGAAGCAGAAAGAACCACATATCAAAAGTCTTGTGAGTGAAGCTAAATCCACTTCCACAGCAGTACCGATTTAAGATTATGGCAGAGAATGAAAGAAAGAAGGGAAAATATTTGCTATGACTGCAAGCATTGTTTCCTCAAAATAACACTTCTATGAATGTAGCTTCACTTCGAAGGAATGTTGTAATTCACCTTGGAGGTAGACAATGCCAGGAAAGATCCAAAGAATGTTGGGGACCAGGGGACCTCCTTCCATGTGAATTGCAGGCAAGTTTATTTAGGCTGAAGCTGCTTTTTATACTACAAAGCTGATAAGAAAATTAGGGCATCCATCACTAGTTTCTCAGCTTGGAATATGAGAGTACTGCCTGTCTCTGTGTTCCCAGACAAGCTTTCTTGGGAATTCAGACCATAATATCTTAGTGTTGTGTTCATTCCGTTCTGCCTCCTTCCTCTGATGTCTCGAGTATGCAGGGCCCTTGGTGACATTTACTAATGTTTCTCTGCCAGCAAACATGTTTTTTAAATGCTTAACCCTTTATGCTCTGGCTCTCAGAATCTTTTCCAACATTTCCCATTTTTTGTTTTGTCCAGCATGACTCTGCCAGTCTTAGGTTGCCCACCTCTGAAGGTATTACCCATCACTGGCCAGCAGCCAATATCCATGGACAGGGGTTTGAGATTCAATGGATTTAAGCAGAATCAAGTGATTGGCATGACTGGCCTTTCAGCCCTTTTCATGTGGGACAGCAGGGCTTTGTGAATGCTTCCTAATACAGTTAAGAGTAGCAGAGCCCCAAAGATCACCACACTGAAGTTAGCAATTACAGAGGTTGATTTCCACCAATTTAAGGGGTTTATTTTATTTAATTGGTCTGTCACTGATTGCCAAAATTCACTACCTGGAAGCATAGTAAGTTGATTCTGAGACATGCTCAAAATCCTTTTATGCAAATATCTAATTTCTCTAGATAAATTTGTGTGATGGCCCATTAAATGATGTTTAATTTTTTCCCATTTATAATGGGAATGATTGTATGGGAGAGGAGTGATACAAAAAGCAATTGCTTTCCAATCACACTTCAAACCTTGTTTTAAATTTAGATTATACACCTGATCTCCCATTTGTGTAACAGCCATCTCTAGGTTATTAAGCCTATTATTAATTTGCTCATCGATATATGCCTGACTATGCCATAGCTCACTAGCAGTATGATGCCAATTTTTAACATATATTTGTGTTGGGACATTTTCATGTAGGTCAGTTCCTGCCACAACAGTGGCTGTAATAATATTTATTAGCCCTAATACAGCAGCTATAATTAATCCAGTTAAATGTTTACTTTATTTCAAATAAAGATTTAGAAACTGCCTAAGGATTTGACTCTCAGGGGAAAGTGGCAGCAGCGATTCATGAGAACTGGAGCCAATTCCACAATGCCATCACCCTATCAGAACTGCTGTAGAACTCTCCTGTAAAACAGATTCTGATACACAAGTGTAATGGGAGCAGTTTCTGCAGAATAACCATGTTTGATTAATGCTCTCTGTTCCTATTATAAAAACAATGGAATCCCGTGCACATATTTTAAGAAATTAAGTGGATTTTCTTTTTAAACTGGGAATATTAGTTTTACTGCATTGCCATTAAATAATCGGGCTAGTTCCCAAAAATAATTTCCCCAAATAATTTTTAATTTTGTTAAGTTTAGTGTCCCATAGTTGTCAGATAAATCTTCCCTTATAAGTCCTATTCAGAGACATATTTATACTTATGATGTCCCCAAAATTCTAAAAACAATGATTGCTTTCATTAGTTGTATTTGTTGAATTACTAATTTTTAACCTCATGGTTGTGTTACATTAGTTTCTGTATCTGTATAAGGGCCCAATTCTTTACAATTTTATAGGAATTATTAAAGGGCACAACCTCAGATTAAACATGGCATGTATGCCATTTATCACTTTGTAGTGATATGGGGGCTGTATACATGGATCGATGGATCCTATGTAGTTAGGCGTTTAAGAAAAGGCAAGGTTAAATTTTCAATAAATTTCCCTTCCTCCTCAGATTTTAGAGGAAGGTGAGGATCAATGGGCCCAGGAAAATGAAAAGACTGATTAATGTAAACAGGGTATGATTCATCTCCCCAAGTCAACAATTCTAAAAGAGGTGAATTAGTAATATAAGCCCAATATGTATAATTATGTGAAAGTGCACTACTTACTGCTATGTTTTTTAAGGTAAGCATAGCAAGGAATAACTGTGTTAGAGTGACATTCTGTCTTGAGAAGTTACCATCTTTCCTGCTTCTTGTGTCAGCTTCTTCAACTTATTTATATCTAGTATTCAGACGTCTGGGCAGGACCCAAAGCTGGTCTCCTTTATCTGTAATGATAATAGCAAAACCTCGACCCTATATCCTAAATTAACTTCTGCCTTATTCCATTGATTATTATTTTTATTCTTTCAGTAAACTAGTTGTCCAATATATTTTTTGTATTATTGCCTGATTTTTGCCAGAAATGCTCTTCTGTTGATGTATATGATTCTGACTTTTGACTTAAAAAAATTATTGTAAATAATGCTTGATATAATTGTTCTTGCACCTCACCATTTCCCCCATTTTTGATGTTATAACACTTATAGAGGTTTAACTGTTAATTTTTTATTATAAGTGTCCATATATGCACAGGCTTACTAAATCAGGGGATAGTATACTGATATAATTGGCTCATTTTTTACTAGAGTCCAGGATAGATACAAGATAAATGTTAATATATATTTAGTTTAATAAGCTTATATTGACAATTAAAATGAGAAACAAATAACATAACTAATTAAAAAATTAAGTCAATATTTGAAAAAGTTACAGAATGATAGATAAATAGAACAGCCTTATATATACTTATCAATATTTAGCTTTTAGCTGGGAAGTGTTGAATTGTTGAACTAGCAACTTGTACTAGAGTTGTGGTTGACTGTCTTTAAGTTTAATGAATTTGATACAATAGATGCCAACTTTTGAGTATTTTGCTAATTCCCAAGGAAGTGAACAGCCTCCTCAGGAGGTACACAACACTCACTGGGCAGTACATTTTAAAGTTTATGCATCAAATCCTGGAAGAGTGGCCAGCTCCCCCAGGGAGGAATACAAAACCCATTGAATTGCACTTAATCATTTTTTAATTTGTTACAAAACATCCCTTATGTGCTTACTATTTTAATTTCCAATATTTTTCCTGAAATGTGAAAAGTGTTAACTGGCAAGGCATTAGTTTGTTGATTAAAAAAGTTTTCTGTATGATGCTTTAGTTTTAGGCTTGAACAATACTTGCCAGACTTGTTTTTTAGTACATTTAGTTTCAGTACTGTCAAAACTCAAAACAAGAGATTTATATATACATTTAATAAAACACATTTACATGTAATATACAAGTTATTAAATTACTTAAGTAAGCAGTGTATTGTATTAAAATTTTGATTAGTATTTAAGTATACTATACATAATTCATAACTATAGTAGATTATACAACAGACATCCAATGAATAAACTTATATTTCTTAAGCATTTAAGATTCTTAATAGCATAATTAGAATGACCTCAAATTCTTTATTTTGTATAATTTGAGGCATAGTTAAAAACAAATTAGTATTTCCTATTTGGGCTCTGGGGTAATACATTAACTTGTAATTTTAATACTTGCCTATTGGTTTGGTTGTTAACATTATAATTAGAATTGGGGCTGTTGCTTACAGTGTTGAATATCAACTTGATTTACTGTTGGCTCTTTTACAGGAATGGGAACGTGGGCTGGCTTGACTTAAGAAAATATTAAAGAAATCTTTAGCAAGTTTTAAAACAAAGTGATAGTGACATAACTGGATATTAATTTTTTGCAACAAACTAGCAATATTTGGGACCACTGCATGCTGCAGTGGTGTTATTTTATTTTACTATATTTTACTGTTATGCACTACTCTGGCAGCCTTTAATGGCTGCTTTCTTTTTGTATTTATAACTAAAAATTATGATTAATAGCAATATGTTTTTATTTAGTATTATATGGAAAATTATTAAAATTTCAGGAATTTTATATACTATTAAAGTATTCATATGAACTTTTTATTCATATAACTTTAATTGTAATAAAATTAGAAATTTTCTTTTAGCTATACAACAGTTTTAAATATTCAATCAACTTATATCACATGAACTTAACCATTTTTAGCATTTTAGCTTTTTTTAGCTAAAAGACCAATTTATATGTGAGTTTGAAATAAAAGCTATATTTCAGTATTTGACTTTGAGAAAGCAGGTTCAAACATTGTGTTCTTTTTAAAAGTGATAAGACCTGTTTCTTCATGGAAACAATAAGGTTACAGTACAAGAAGCTATTCTGATAGGGTTAGAGTTAAGGTTAGGTTTAGGGTTAGGGTTAGGTTAGGTTAGGGTTAGGGTTAAGGTTGGGTTTAGGGTTGGTTAGGGTTAGTTAGAGTTACGGTTAGATTAGGATTAGGGTTAGGGTTAGGGTTAGGTTTGGGTTAGGGTTTGGGTTAGGCTTAAGTAAGAACAGGCTGGGATGAACTGCTCTATTGCTGACTGGGTAGATGTGAGCAAGGCTGGGAAATGTGCTCATATTGTTTTTCTGAGGGCCTTGAGCAAGGCCCGCTTGGAAATTTCCTGACTTATAAATGAGACTACCATTTTTATGATATTTAGAATGGCATTCCTTGGCCCAGTTTAACCCTTTTGGAATTTCGGACACACACGTGTTGCTATTGAATTATTCTTGCCTTTAAATGTAGCTTTTACACTAGTTTTATCTCTGCAATATTTTTTCATATGATCTGGTTTCTCACATTTAAAGCAATTTAAATTATTAATAACAGGACTCCATTCCTTTGGAGCAGCTTCAAGAAGGTTCCTGGTATAGGTATTAGGCCCAATGTTTTGGCATGGTTTTATATAATCCTGTAAAGTACTTCCATTTGCCTTCATTGGATTTAAATCCTTTTTACACTCACTCTTAGCATTATTAAAAGCCAACATTAGATTAAGCATTTCTTTAAGATAAGATTTAGTTAATGTCTTGTTGACTACATCTAGCCTCCTTGCTACAAATTCTGCATAGGGTTCAGTATTTCCTTGATCAAATTTTGAAAATGATTGTACAGTCTTTCCAGGGGTGGAAATTCATCACCAGACAGCTAGGCAGCACAATAACACTTGTAAAATGGCAATATTATCATATTGAGCTTGGCAAGGAATTTCAACCCATTGACCTGCTCCCAATATTTGTTCAGCAGTATAAGGAACTGGTGGATTTTGCTGTTGACTTTATCGTGCTACAATATTAGCTTCATCAGCCCACCATGCTTTAAATTGTAAAAGTTCTGCTGAATTAAGAACAGCTTGAGCTCACAAAACCCAATCCTAGGGTATCAATATGTTTGCTTGTTCCATTTCTTGCACAAATTCTGAGTATAAGGAGAGCTACACCAAATTGTGTGCATGTTTTTTAAATTTCTGATAGTTTTAAAAGTAATAGGACATGCTCATATTTTACACCCCATTGGGGATTGTTAGCATCTACTGGAATTCGAGGTGCTGTTACTGGAATAGTTTTTAAAAATTGCATAGCCTCTGAATTTCCTTCTCTACTTCTCTGTACTATACTTTTCATAATTGAAGAGAATGGTGCTGGACAAAAACAAAATTTTTGGAGGGTCATCAAATGATGTACAATTATATTCTTAAATTGTACTCCAATATCTTTCTCATATCTTACAGGGTTTGGGATGGATGAAACTATAGAATACCTGTATTTAAAAACAGAAATTTCTACCCAAAAGTGTCTGCCAATGCAGACAATTCTGAGGAAGGAGGAATGAGGGTTGAGCTAGAGAAGGAATTTGGCTGTTTAACCTAACAGACATAAATTGTTTTATACTCTTTCCACGGATAATTTGGTTATAATTTAAAAGAAATTTTGAAAATAATATTCAATGAAATCATACAAAGAGTTTGATTTGAGGATATTAATTTATACCTGCAACATTACTGGAGGGGCAATTCTACTCACCCTTTGAAAATACAATACCCATGAATGCAAAGTGCTCATTCCCTTGGCCCCCTCCACAGCTACATAGACATGTGCTGGCCTCGCTCAACAAGAGTGAGCACAGAGCAGGAGGAGCATGGAAGTGACTGTGTGAAGGCCACACTGCTCTCTAAACGAGTCTGGTTAGAGGGTTATTAGCCCTACATGAGAAGATGTACTTCCTGCTGCTTAAACCACAGTGAAGGCCCGCTACATGGACTCATATCACTAAATGAGGCTGTAAGTGCTGAGCAGGGCTTTGTTCCTTTCCTCCTTTCTGGATCAAGAACTTATAATGATGGATTTCATTGGAACTCTAAGAGTTTCGTTCCCAAACAGGACATTCACTTTCTGGCTTGGGGGAATTACAGTGAACACATGTTATATTCCAGGTTCTTCAGTTGTTCATCAGCTCTTCCCATCCAACCCCTCTGTTCTCCTCTGGGATTGAAGAGGTCTGCATCATTTTCAACTCTGTTAAAAATGTGTTGAAAATTTAATATTTAATTAATCTGAGAACTATCTGGCATCTGTACCCTCTGAGGTTTTCTGCAAATATTGCACTACCTCACAACCTCAATTATATTCTTGTCAGCCCTAGGTCTCAGGACTTTATGGGATTCCTGTACTATTTATTAGGGTCACTGGCCTAATGTTGCTCATTCTGATGATGTTATTGTGGTAGCCAATGCTGTAATTTGAATTTTGACATTTCCTTCCTGACACCAACAAGTTTCATATTGGCATTGCTCTTCCATTAGCTGCCCCAAGATTGGAGAAGATGAATATAGAACTGGAAGCAGGAGACCTGAGTCTGTGCCTGACACCCAGAAGGGGTACAGCAAGAGCAGAAACCTCAGATTGTCCACGTTGGAGACAAAGTGAAGGAGGAAGGGAAAAAGAAGCAGGAGCAGGAAGCTTTCTCTCTGTGCCCTGGCTCCTCTGCTGCACCAGACCCCAGGCCCCATGCATTTTTCTGCCCCTGCCGACCTGGCCAAACCCTGACTGAGGCAGGTACATCATACTGAGGCATCTATGACTTAAACTTTTCCCCAAACAATGTGACTCCCCTACCTGACTACCTGTCTTGTAGGCCATGATGGCTAAGAGCACTTCACCCACCATCTTGCCAATAGTCATTCTCACCTAGTCTGGAGACACCCACAGTTTACAGGTGAATTCACTGGGCAGCAGCATCACTCTGCCATTTGGGAACAGGGCAGCTCTCCAAACCTGTGTCCCTAGCTGTTTCAGTTTACCAAACACTGCCAATGAACAATAGCAGATATTGGTTGGCTTTTATTGAAATTTATTAGGGTTAAATCTTACAGTTCTGAGGCTGTGAAAATATCCAAATCTAGGCATCATCACAAATGATGTCTTAACAAGGGTCAGCTGCTGCTGGACTCCTGCCAAGGCAAAATGTTGGGCCTGCCTGTCTCTCTCTGCCTTCTCCTCCAAACTCACTTTGTCCCAGAGCTCAGCAGTGTGGCTTCAGAAACAATTGCTCACACCTCTCCCTTCTCCTCTGGCCTGAATGACTTCAGCTTCAAGCTGCTCCATGAATCCAGCCTCTGCCCTCTCCATCACCCTTTCAGGGATAATGTGTCTCTTCACAGCTCTAGGAGATCCTGTAGCCCTCTCCCACATGTCAGGGTAAACATGGCATCACTCTTTCTCTGTGTGTTCCATGTATTTAGGACTTCAGCACAATGATTGGGGTCCATCGAGGTGCCTGAAATCTAACCAGAGACCCTTAACTAAACTAAAGCATTCTATCAGAAAGTGATACATGCTGTGAATGCAGTAGGCACTTCCTCTTTGAAACCTTAGTAAGATACTTGTTTGTTTGGCTTCTATGCACTTGCTTTCAGTCACAATGTAAAAACCCAGATTTTATGAAATTCTATGCCCACACAGAAATTTCTTCAGTTTTCAAATGTAAGGTTTGTGGTTTGTTTGCTGCGATACCTGTGTTTTCATGTAAAAGCACTGTTTTTACCTAACATGCTGTGAATTCTGGAAGAAACTCACCTTTGAAAGTTAAGTAAGATACTTGTTAGTTTGGCTTCTACGCACTAGCTTTCACTCCTTTTGCCAACACTGTGCTTTTTCCTAATGCTGCGCTAATGCAGTAGTGTCTTACTTTACAAATCAGAAAAAGATTTGTGTTTTGTTTGCTACATTGACTGTGTTTACATTTACAAGTATCCTCAAAACACTGGTTTTAACAAATATGCTGTGAATGCAGTAGGGACTTCCACTTTGAAACCTTAGTAAGATACTTGTTTCATTGGATGCTATGTACTTCCCTTTACTCACAATGTAAAAGCCCGGATTTTACAAAATTCTATACCCACAAAGCAGTTTCTTAGTTTTCAAACATAAGGTTTGTGTTTTGTTTGCTGCTATGCCTGTGTTTTCATGTAAAAACACTGGTTTTACTTAAAATGCTGTGAATTCAGGAGAAACTCATCTGTGAAAGTTAAGTAAGATACTCATTTCTTTGGCTTTTATTCACTTGCTTTCACCCATTAGGTCAAAACCCTGCTTTTACTATGACAATTCTGAAGTTTCTTCTATTGGGAAATCTAAATAAATTTCATCATTTTTCTGCTATGCACATGTTTAGACTTACAACCAACTCCAAAACACTGCTTTAGCCTAACGCTGGGTGAATGCAGCCAATCCTTCAGTTTAGAAAACCAATACAGTAACTTGTTTTATTGGCTCCTTTTCATGTCTTTTCACTTAAAATCAACTTGAAAGCTCTGGTTTCACCAAACTTTCTGTGAAAGCAGGAGGTATTTCACGTTTGAAACGTAAGTAAGAAACTTGTTTTTTTTTTTTTTTTTTTTGCTTCTGTGCACTCACTTTCACTCACTAGGTCAACACTGTTTTTTCCTAATGTTAAGCCAAAGCAGTTGTTTCTTTACTTTACAAATCTGAAAAAGATTTGTGTTTTATTTGCTGCTTTGCCTGTGTTTTCATTTACAGGTGTCTTCAAAACACTGGTTTTATGAAACACGCTGTGAATGCAGTAGGCACTTCCCCTTTGAAACCTTAGTAAGATACATGTTTGTTTGACTGCTATGCACTTACTTTCAGTCACAATGTAAAAACCAAGATTTTACAAAATTCTATGCCCACACAGTAGTTTCTTCAGTTTTCAAATGTAAGGTTTGTGGTTTGTTTGCTGCTATGCCTGTGTTTTCACATAAAAAACACTGGTTTTATCTAAAACACTGGATTCAGGAAGAAACTCACCTTTGAAAGTTACGTGAGATACTTGTTTGTTTGGCTTCTATGCATTCACTTTCACTCATTTTGCCGACATTCTTATTTTCCCTAATGCTGCACTAATGCAGTAGTGTCTTTACTTTACAAATCTGAAAAAGATTTCTGTTTTATTCACTGCTTTACTGGTGTTTTCATTTTCAAGTATCTTCAAAACCCTTGTTTTACCAAACACACTGTGAATGGAGTAGGGACTTCCACTTTGAAACCTTAGTAAGATACTTGTTTGTTTGGATGCTATGCACTTGGTTTCAGTCACAATGTAAAAACCTTGATTTTATGAAATTCCATGCCCACACAGTAGTTTCTTCAGTATTCAAATAAGGTTTGTGTTTTGTTTGCTGCTATGCCTGTGTTTTCACATAAAAACACTGGTTTTACTTAACACGCTGTGAATTCAGGGGAAACTCACCTTTGAAAGTTAAGTAAGATACTCATTTGTTTCACTTTTATTCACTTGCTTTCACCCATTAGGTCAAAGCCCTATTTTTACCAATACAATGCTGCAGTTTCTTCAATTGGAAAACCTAAGTAAATTTCATCCTTTTGCTGCAATGCACATATTTACACTTAAAGTCAAGTTCAAAACACTGCTTTACACTAACGCTGGGTGAATGCATTCAATTCTTCAGTTAGGAAAACCAATAAAGAAACTTGTTTCATTGGCTGCTTTTCACGTTTTTTCACTTAAAGTCAACTTCAAGGCTCTGGTTTCACCGCACTGGCTGTTAAAGCAAAGGTACTTCACGTTTGAATGGTAAGTAAGATACTTGGTTGTTTGGCATCTATGAACTCACTTTCACTCCCTATGCCAACACTCTGCTTTTTCCTAATGCTACGGCAATGCAGTAGTTTCTTTACTTTACAAATCTGAAAGATTTGTGTTTCATTTGCTGCTTTACCTGTGTTTTAATTTTCAAGTATCTTGGTTTTACCAAACATCCTGTGAATGCAGTTGGGACTTCCACATTGAAAACTTAGTAAGATATTGTTTTTTGGCTGCTATGCACTTGCTTTCAGTAACAATGTAAAAACCCAGATTTTACAAAATTCTATGCCCACAGAGTAGTTTCTTCAGTTTTCAAATGTAAGGTTTGTGTTTTGTTTGCTGCTATGCCCGTGTTTTCATGTAAAGACACTGGTTTTACTTAACATGCTCTGAATTCAGGAGAAAGTCACCTTTCCTAATGCTGTGCTAATGCAGGAGATACTTGTTTGTTTGGCTTTTATTCACTGGCTTTCACCAATTAGGTCAAAATCATTCTTTTATTATGACAATGCTGCAGATTCTTCAATTGGGAAATCTAAGTAAGTTTCTTCCTTTTGCTGATATGCACGTGTTTTCACTTAAAATCAACTTCAAACCACTGCTTTACCCTAACGCTGGGTGAATGCTGTCAATACTTCAGTTTAGAAAACAAATAATGAAATTTGTTTCATTGGCTGCTTTCGACATGTTTTCACTTAAAATCAACTTCAAGTGTCTGGTTTCACTGAACTCTCTGTGAAAGCAGGGGGATTTTCACGTTTGTAAGGTAATTAAGATACTTGTTTGGTTGGCTTCTATATGCTCACTTTCACTCCTTTTGCCAACACTCTTCTTGTCCCTAATGCTGTGCTAATGGAGCAGTTTCTTTACTTTTGCAATCTGAAAAAGATTTGTGTTTTATTTGCTGCTTTGCCTGTGTTTTCATTTACAGGTATCTTCAAAACATTGGTTTTACCAAATACTCTGTGAATGCAGTAGGCACTTCCCCCTTGAAACCTTAGTAAGATACATGTTTGTTTGTCTCCTATGCACTTGCTTTCAGCCGCTATGTAAAAACCCACATTTTAAAAAATTCTATGTGCCCACAGTAGTTTCTTCACTTTTCAAATGTAAGGTTTGTGGTTTGTTTGCTGTTATACCTCTGTTTTCACAAAAAAAACACTGGTTTTACCTAACATGCTGTGAATTTAGGAAGAAACTCACCTTTGAAAGTTAAGCAAGATACTTGTTTGTTTGGCTTCTATGCACTCGATTTCACTCCTTTTGCCAACAATGTGCTTTTTCCTAATGCTGCGCTAATGCAGGAGTGTATTTACTTTACAAATGTGAAAAAGATTTCTGTTTTATTTGCTGCTTTACCTGTGTTTTCATTTTCAAGTAACTTCAAAACACTGGTTTTACCAAACACGCTGTGAATGCAGTAGGTACTTCCACTTTGAAACCTTAGTAAGATACTTGTTTGTTTGCCTGCTATGTACTTGGTTTCAGTCACAATGAAAAAACCCGGGTTTTATGAAATTCTATGCCCCCACAGTAGTTTGTTCAGTTTTCAAATGTAAGGTTTTTATTTTGTTTCCTGCTATGCCTGTGTTTTCACATGAAAACACTGGTTTAACCTAACATGCTGTGAATTCAGGAGGAAACTCACCTTTGTAAGCTAAGTTTGATACTTGTGTGTTTGCTTGTTATTCACTTGCTTTCACCTATTAGGTCAAAACTCTTCTTTTACTATGACAATGCTGTAGTTTCTTCAATTGGGAAATCTAAGTAAGTTTCTTCCTTTTGTTGCTATGCATGTGTTTTCACTTAAAATCAACTTCAATACCCTGCTTTAGCCTAACACTGGGTGAATGCAGTCAATTCTTCAGGTTAGAAAACCAATAAAGAAATTTGTTCATTGGCTGCTTTCCACGTGTTTTCATTTAAAATCAACTTCAAGAGTCTGGTTTCACTGAACTCTCTGTGAAATCAGGAGGAATTTCACGTTTGAAAGGTAAGTAAGATACTTGTTTGTTTGGCTTCTATGCACTCACTTTCACTCCTTTTGCCAACACTCTTCTTGTTCCTAATGCTGTGCCAATGAAGTTTAATTAGGCTGAAGCTGCTTTTTATACTACAAAGCTGATACCAAAATTAGGGCATCCTTCAATGTTTTCTCAGCTTGGTACATGAGAGCACTGCCTGTTTCTGTGTTCCCAATCTTTCTTGGGAATTCTGACCATAACATCTTAGTGTTGTGTTCATTCCATTCTGCCTCCATCCACTGATGTCTGAAGTATTCAGTGTCCTTGGAGACATTTACTCATGTTTCTATGCCAGGAGGCATGCATTTTAATAGCTTAACCATTTATGCACTGGCTTTAGCATCTTTTCAAATTCCCCCTTTTGTTTTCTTTGTCCAGTGTGACTCTGCCTGTCTTAGGTTGCCCTCCTCTGAAGGTCTTACCTGTCACTGGCCACCAGCCAGGCTCCATGGACATGGGTTTGAGAGTCAAGGGTTTTAAGCAGGATAAAGTTATTGGCATGGCTGGCCTTTTCATGCCTATTTATCTTTCAAACGTGAAATACCTCCTGCTTTCACAGAGAGTTTGGTGAAACCAGAGCTTTCAAGTTCATATTCAGTGAAAAGACCTGAAAAGCAGCCAATAAAACAAGTTTCTGTATTGGTATTATAAACTGAAGAACTGACTGCATTCACCCAGCGTTAGGCTAAAGCAGGGTTTTGAAGTTGATTGTAAGTGTAAACACGTGCATAGCAGCAAAAGATGAAATTTGCTTAGATTTTCCAATTGAACAAACTGCAGCATTGTCTTGGTAAAAGCAGGGTTTTGACCGAATGGGTGAAAGCAAGTGAATAAAAGCCAAACCAACAAGTATCTTACTTAACTTTCAAAGGTGAGTTTATCCTGAATTCACAGTGTGTTAAGTAAAACCAGTGTTTTTACGTGAAAACACAGGCATAGCAGCAAACAAAGCACAAACTTTACATTTGAAAACCGAAGAAACTACTGTGTGGGCATGGAATTTCATAAAATCCAGGTTTTAACATTGAGACTGAAAGCAAGTGCATAGCATCCAAAAAACAATATCTTACTAAGGTTTCAAAGGGGAAGTGACTACTGCATTCAGAGTGTGTTTGATAATTCCAGGGTTTTGAAGACACCTGTAAATGAAACCACAGGTAAAGCAGCAAATAAAACACAAATCTTTTTCAGATTTGTAAAGTAAAGAAACTACTGCCTTGGCGTAGCATTAGGAAAAAGCAGAGTGTTGGCATAATGAGTGAAAGCGAGTGCACAGAAGCCAAACAAACAAGTATCTTACTTATTTTTCAAACATGAAATACCACCTGCTTTAACAGAGACTTTGGTGAAACCAGAGCTTTCAAGTTGATTTTAAGTGAAAAGACCTGAAAAGCGGCCAATAAAATAAGTTTCTTTATTGGTATTCTAAATTGAAGAACTTACTGCATTCACCCAGAGTTAGGCTAAAGCAGGGTTTTGAAGGTGATTGTAAGTGCATAGTAGCAGAAGATGAAATTTGCTTAGATTTTCCAATTGAACAAACTGCAGCATTGTCTTGGTAAAAGAAGGGTTTTGACCTAATGGGTGAAAACAAGTGAATAAAAGCCAAACAAATAAGTAGCTTACTTCACTTTCAAAGGTGAGTTTCTCCTGAATTCACAGGGTGTTAGATAAAACCATTGTTTTCACATGAAAACACAGGCAAGGCAGCAAACAAAGCACAAAACTTACATTTGAAAACTGAAGAAACTACTGTGTGGGCATGGAATTTCATAAAATCCAGCATTTGACATTGTGACTGAAAGCAAGTGCATAGCATCCAAACAAACAAATATCTTACTAAGGTTTCAAAGTGGAAGTCCCTATTGCATTCACAGTGTGTTTGGTAACACCAGTGTTTTGAAGATACTTGAAAATGAAAACAGAGGTAAAGCAGCAAATAAAACAGAAATCTTTTAAAGATTTGTAAAGTAAAGACACTACTGCATTAGTGCAGCATTAGGAAAAAGTAGAATGTTGGCAAAAGCATTGGAAGCAAGTGCAGAGAAGCCAAACAAACAAGTATCTTACTTAACTTTCAAAGGTGAGTTTCTGTGGTGGGAGTTGTGGGAGGTGGGCAACATGGGAATCCCAGTGGGTTCCATATAATATTTTAGGTAATCTAAGCACCTCTTAAAATATATGTATATATATATATAAATAACATTTTTGTAAGCAAATACACATATATGCATATATATTTATATATCATTTTACAAATGTTTGTATGTATTGTGAGAATTTTGATTTTTACCCATAATAAAAATAAAAAAAATAAAAAAAAAAAGATACAAAAAATGGAAAAAAAAGGTGAGTTTCTTCTGGAATTCACAGTATGTTAGGTAAAACCAGTGTTTTTACATGAAAACACAGGCATAGCAGCAAACAAAACACAAACCTTACATTTGAAAACTGAAGAAACTGCTGTGTGGGCATAAAATTTCTTAAAATCCTGGTTTTTTCATTGTGAGTGAAGGCAAGTACATAGCATTGAAAGAAACAAATATCTTACTAAGGTTTCCAAGAGGAAGTACCTACTGCATTTACAGCATGTTTGGTAAAACCAGTGTTTTGAAGATACTTGTAAATGAAAACACAGGCAAAGCAGCAAATAACACAAATCTTTTTCAGATTACTAAAGTAAATAAACTACTCCATTGGTGCAGCGTTATGAAAAAGGAGAGTGTAGGCAAAGGGAGTGAAAGTGAGAGCATATTAGCCAAACAAACAAGTACCTTACTTACCTTGCAAACATGAAATTCCTCCTGCTTTCACAGAGTTCAGTGAAACCAGACCCTTGAAGTTGATTTCAAGTGAAAACACGTGGAAATCAGCCAATGAAACAAGTTTCTTTATTGGTTTTCTAAACTGAAGAATTGACTGCAGTCACCCAGCGTTAGGGTAAAGCAGTGATTTGAAGTTGATTTAAGTAAAAACACGTGTGTAGCAGCAAAAGGAAGAAAGTTACTTAGATTTCCCAATTGAAGAAACTGCAGCATTGTCACAGTAAAATAAGGCTTTTGACCTAAGGGGTGAAAGCCAGAGAATAAAAGACAAACAAAAAATTATCTTACTTAACATTCAAAGGTGAGTTTCTCCTGAATTCACAGCATGTTAAATAAAACCAGTATTTTTCCATGAAAACACTGGCATAGCATCAAACAAAACACAAACCATACACATGAAAACTGAAGAAACTACTGTGTGGGCATAGAATTTCATAAAATCTGGGATTTTGGATTGTGATTGAAAGCAAGTGCATAGCAGCCAAACAAACAAGAAACGTACTAATGTTTCCAAGGGGAAGTGCCTACTGCATTCACAGTGTTTGGTAAAACCAGTGTTTTCAAGATACCTGTAAATGAAAACACAGGCAAAGCAGCAAATAAAACACAAATCTTTTTCAGATTTGTAAAGAAACTACTGCATTGGTGTAGCATTAGGAAAAAGCAGTGTGTTGGCCTATTAAGTGAAAGCGAGTTCATAGATGCCAAACAACCAAGTATCTTACTTACCATTCAAACGTGAAGTAACTTCTGCTTTCACAGACAGTTCAGTGAAACCAGAGCCTTGAAGTTGACTTTAAGTGAAAAAACGTGAAAAGCAGCCAGTGAAACAAGTTTCTTTATTGGTTTTCTTAACTGAAAAATTGACTGCATTCACACAGCGTTATTGTAAAGCAGTGTTTTGGACTTGATTTTACGTGTAAACACGTGCACAGCAGCAAAAGGATGAAATTTACTTAGGTTTCCCAATTGAAGAAACTGCAGCATTGTCAAAGTAAAAGAAGGGTTTTGACCTAATGGGTGAAAACAAGTGAATAAAAGCCAAAAACAAGTATCTTACTTAACATTCAAAGGTGAGTTTCTCCTGAATTCACAGTGTGTTAAATAAAATGACTGGTTTTACATGAAAACACAGGCATAGCAGCAAACAAAACACACACCTTACATTTGAAAACTGAAGAAACTACTGTGTGGGCATAGAATTTCATATTATTGCACCTAAATGGAGCTCTAACACTAGATTTGGCTTGGCAATCTTTTTTCATATGACTGTTTCCCCACATTTAAAGCAGTTTAAATGAATAATCATAGGACTACGCCCCTTTAGAGAAGCTGTAAGAAGGTTCATGTTATAGGTATTAGGCCCAATTTTCTGGCATATTTTTATATAATTCTGTAATGTACTTTCATTTGCATTTTTCGGATATAAAGCCATTTTACCCTCACTGCTAGCATTATAAAAACCAACGTTAGAATAAACATTTCCTTAAGATCAGCTTGAGTTACTATCTTGTTGACTTCATCTGCCAGCCTTGCTACAAATTTAGCATAGGGTTCAGTATTTCTTTGAACAATTTTTGAAAATGATTGTACAGTCTTTCCAAGGGTGGAGATTCATTGCCAGGCAGCTAGGCAGCACAATCACACTTGTACATTGGCAATATCATCATATTGAGCTTGGCAAGGAATCCCAGCCCATTGACCTGTTCCTAATATTTGTTCAGCAGTAACAGGCACTGGTGAATTTTGCTGTAGATTTCATCATCTACAATGTTAGCTTTACCATCCCACCTAATTTTAACATGACAAATTTCTGTTGAAGTAGAACAGCTTGATCTAACAAATCCCAATCCCAGGGTATTAATCTGTTTTCTTGTGCCATTTCTTGCACCAATTCTTGAGTAGAAGGAGAATTTACAGCATATTGAGTGCATGCTTGTTTTAATTTTTTGATAGTTTTAAAATGAGTAGGAGCATGCTCATATTCTACACCCCTCTTGGGGATTTTTAGCATCTCCTGGAATTTGAGTTACTGTTACTAGAAAAGTAAAAAAAAAATGCATAACCTCTGAATTTTCTTCTCTACTTCCCTGTGCTATACTTTTCATAATTGAAGAGTACGGTGCTGGCACAAAAACAAAACATTTGGAGGGTCATCAAATGTTGTATAAAATGGATCAGTAGATAACTTAGGAGGTGAAGATGCTTGTTCAAAAGACAATAAATTATCTTTTGGAGCAGACGGTTTAACAACTGTTGGAAAAGTTCCATAAACTCCCTTTTTCTTTTTTTTTCTTTCCATTAGACATGAGTTTATCTGTTTTTGCCTGTTCATTAATTTTTTCAGATATATTTTCATTAAAATCATCATTAGCTTGTTCTGCTATAGTTTTAGCAAGAGCAGTATCCATTTTAATATCTTCATTTTCATCTGACTGTAATGGTTCAAGAGCAACTGAAATAAGACTATGCAAAGACCATACATAATAATGTTTCTGTACAAGAGAAAAGAGTTTTTGTAACTCCAGGGTCATCACAGATACCCTTGTATTCTTTAACAGGGTTTTCAAAACTTGGGAATATTCCTCTAACCGAGTCGACTGATTACCCATTTCCCTAATGATAAAGATTTTCTACTCACCAACAGGATGCAAGGACCATCCCACCCAGAAGTCCTTCTTTCCAATGCACTGATACAGAGAAACCTCTGGTCATGCCCCACATAAGCACCATCTGCTGTAATTCAACATGGATGTAGATGGAGCAGTGAATGATCCAAAGAAAATTTGGGATCAGGGGATCTCAGTCAGTGTGGAATGCATGCAAGTATATTTAAGCTGAAGCTGCTTTTTCTACTGAAAAAAAAATGATAACAAATGTAGGGTGTCCTTCAGTAGTTCCTCAGCTTGGTATGTGAGAGGACTGACTGTGTCTGTGTTCCTAGACAATCTTTCTTGGGAATTCAGACAATAACATCTTTGTGGTGTGTTCATTCTGCTTTGCCTCCTCCTACTGATGTTTGCAGTATGCAGTGTCTTTGGAGACACTTACTAATGTTTCTCTGTCAGCAAGCATGCTTTGTAAATGCTTAGCCCTTTATGCTCTGGCTTTCATCATCTTATCCAGCAACAGATGAGTGTGGAAGAAGATGTGGGAGGAGCAGATCTCAAAACAAACTGCAAGTGCACTTTTCCAAGTGGAGAAAGACATCCTGAATTGCACAGTCTCAGCTGCTTCCTTAAATGATTGGCAACAATTTGCACAGACTGGAGGTGGAGATTTTTTGGAGACTCACATTCTTTACATTCACAGGGTTTATCTCCAGTATGAATATTTTAATGTTTAATTAGATACTGCCTACTGCTGAAGGCTATTCCAAATTGCTTACATATATAATGTTTCCCTCCACTAGGAATTTTCTCATGGTCAGTGAGATTGAATTGCTACTGAAGGCATTCCTACATTCCTAACATATATAGTGTTTCTCTCCAGTTTGTCTTCTCTGGTGTGTAATGAGGCTTGATTTCTGAATCAAAGCTTTCTCACATCCATCATATTCATAGGGTTTCTATCCAGTGTGTATTTTCAGATGGTTAATGAGATTTTCCTTCTGATTGAAGGCTTTTCCACATTCATTGCATATAGAGGGTTTTTCTCCAGAATGAATGCTCTGATTTTTAATGAACTATTGCTTTTGGCTGAAGGTTTTTCTGCATTCTTTACATTCATTTTGTTTCTGTCCATATGAGATTTTTCATGTTCTGTGAGATATGATTTGTACCTACAGGCTTTTTCACATTCCGTACACGCATAGGATCTCTTTGCAGTAGGAAATCTCTTGTATCTGTGTTTTGACATTTGAATTAAAGCTTTCCCACATGTACATTATTTCTCTTCAGTAAGAATATTCTAATGAATACAGGGCTTTTCTGTCAGGTTGAAAACTTTCCCACATGTATTACATTTCTATGCTTCTTCCCCTGTATGGCTTGTAAAATGAGGTGTAAAAAAAGAGTGTAAAGAAATGACTACATTCAGGACACTCATATGGTTTCTCTCTAGTTTGAATTTTCTCATATTCCATGAGGTTTGGTTTCAGATGGAAGTATTCCCATGTTGATTACAGTATTAAATAATGTATAAATATTTCATGCTCAAGTAGATTTAGTACCTGGCTGAACATTTTCCAATATTCTTTACATACACAGCGTTTTACTCCTGCATGTTTCTTTGATGTGACTCTAGCTTTCCCAAATTCATGAAATCTCAAATGGTTTCTCTGAAGGAATAATTCTCAGGTATCTTATGAGGTAGAATTTCCAAGTTAACTTCACACTCATTACACTTCAAGATGAGGACTACCATGTGGGCAAACTTGCAAAACTCGTTCTCTTCATTAATTTTTCCTTACATAGAGTTCCTCATGCTTAAGTAAGCATGATGCAAATTCCTTCAAAGTGAAGTTACATTCATAGAAGTGTTATTTTGAGGAAACAATGCTTGTGGTCAAAGAATATATTTTCCCAATTTTCTTACATTCTCTGCCTTCATCTTAAGTCTGTACTGTTGTGGAAGTGGATATAGCTTCACTCACATGTCTTTTGTTTTGTGGTTATTTCTGCTTCTTAATGTCCTATGCTTCTTCACAGTTTGTGGAGTACAGCAAAATCAGTGCTTAGAGGGATATTTATAACATTGAATGCATTCATTAGAATAGAGGAAAGGTCCAATATCAACCATCTGGGTATCCAATTTGGGAAGTGCAACAATATCTCCTTTTTATTCATCCTATCATTCATGGCTCTTCTTGCTACAAATGAACTTCACATCCAGTTTTGTGACTTCATAATGAGGAAATTGGATAGTGATACGGCACTTGAGTTATGATGGGGACAAAACAACACCCCATAAATCAACCCCGGAACCTCCAGGCTTCTGAGGGATAAGAAAGGTACAACTTTCAAAGATGCATGAGTAAGCTAGCCCAAGAACAAAGGCCAAAATGCCAACCCAGTCAATCCTGAATACATTGTTTTGGACTGACTATTTTTATTCAAATTTTTTCTTCTATTTATTTGGATGAGATGCACTATTTAATATTCTTTAAAGTTTACTGGGAAATTATAAACTTTTCTTGCCTTTCCACATATGCACTTATTATTTGTTATTGACTTGCCAAATAATGAATTTAAAAACATTTTGTATCCTGTATTTATCAGCCAAAGGGGTGCTGATGCAAGATATCAGAAATCTGTTGGTCTTTTTTATTTGCAGTAGAAGCTTACAGGCCATAAAACATAAATTTCTTCTTTCACCAAAGTCTTTAAGCCCGTCTTGGAGCAAGACAGCTGCCAAAATTTGCCAGGGATCCATCTTCTTGGTTTTCTCCCTACTCAAGGCTGCGTTTCTCTCTGGGTTCAGCTCCTCTGTTTCTTCCGGAACGTCAGCTGTAGACTATGTGCCTCTCTAAGCCTTGCCCATCTCCACAAGGCCAGTTGTGAAAAGTCAGGTTAATAACTCATATATTTTCCCCAGGGCATTCTGTCCTTGATCATCAGAATTCCAACATCAAAAATTACTCCAACTCTGTGCTTTGCCATGTCGTTTTATGTTTGAAACCCCACCCTCCAAGGGCGGGGCTCAACACTCTACCAAGTGTGGCCCAGTCAATGCCCTTATCAAAGCTAAATCATGCCCAGATTAACAGACCAGTTTACAAACATAATCAAATATCTATTTTTGGAATTCATAATGATATCAAACTGCCACCTATCCATTTACCCTTCTTATGCTATATATTAATTTATGGTGTATTTTAGCACTTTATTGATGTCCTAGGCCAAGGATATCATTATTACTTTATCCATTCCATAGTCATTTAGATATATGAATTTAATTAATAGATATTATTCTTCAATCCTTCCTGAATCTTGGACCTTCAGAGATTATTTTCTTTCTCCCTGAAGAATATTCTTTTACATTTCTTTAAAGTGAGTTGCTGTTACCAAACGGTATTAGTTTTTATTCATCTATAAAATATTTATTTCACTTCTTCCTGAAGGATTGAGATGAATTAAACCTCAGGTCCTCCATGATCTCCACTGCTTCTGAGAGCACAGTTAGCATCAAATTTCTCCCTTCTGCTGTAAATGCAATCAGTTCTTTGGAGAAAAAATTAGTGGCTTTCAGTTTTACAGCCTGCTTCCTGTACCTCCACCTCCAGGACAAAATCTGTGGGCTCTGGCTCTGGAAATGGGAATAATGGCACACCTCTCTGAGTTATGCACCTGATTTTGTAGCTAAGATTTGGTGGAGAGAGCACAGTATATTGAGTTTTTCTTGGGACCATTCTAGGAACCAGTGCAATGGTGGTCAGCACTCCATTTTGCTCAATGATGGCCTCACCCTATGTACAACCACTGCTTCATGAGTTCCCATTTCCTCCAGACTTAGGAGACCCCTCCTGATCCCTGTGCCCTGGGTTAATGCCTTCGTTTGAGTCTTGTGTTGATGCTGGAAATGTATGCTCTTACTAACCCCTTGCTGTGTGTGGAAATCTTTTGTATGTAGGACATTTTGTTTAGATTCAGATAAGGGACCTTTTGATTAAGTCACTTTGTGATAGGATGCTTTAGTTTAGTTAAGGGTTAGATTTCAGGCACCTTGATGGACCCCAATCATTGTGCTGAAGTACTACATACATGGAACACACAGAGAAAGAGTGATGCCATGTTTACCTTGACATGTAGGAGAGGGCTACAGGATCTCCTAGATCTGTGGAGAGACACATTACTCCTGAGAGGGTGATGGAGAGGACACAGGCTGTACTCATGGAGCAGCTTGAAGTTGAAGTCATTCAGGCCAGAGGAGAAGGGAGAGATGTAAGCAATTGTTTCTGAAGCCACACTGCTGAGCTCTGGGACAAAGTGAGTTTGGAGGAGAAGGCAGAGAGAGACAGGCAGGCCCAACATTTTGCCTTGGCAGGAGTCCAGCAGCAGCTGACCCTTGTTAAGACATCATTTGTGATGATGCCTAGATTTGGATATTTTCACAGCCTCAGAACTGTAAGATTTAACCCTAATAAATTTCAATAAAAGCCAACCAATATCTGCTATTGTTCATTGGCAGTGTTTGGTAAACTGAAACAGCTAGGGACACAGGTTTGGAGAGCTGCCCTGTTCCCAAATGGCAGAGTGATGCTGCTGCCCAGTGAATTCACCTGTAAACTGTGGGTGTCTCCAGACTAGGTGGGAATGATTACTGGCAAGATGGAGTGTGAAGTACTCTTAGCCATTATGGCCTGCAAGACAGGTAGACACGCAGGGGATTCACATTGTTTGGGGACTAGTCTAAAGTCACAGATGCCCCAGTATGATGTACCTGCCTCTGTCAGGGTTTGGCCAGGTCGGCAGGGACAGAAAAATGCATGACTTTGGGTCTAGTGCAGCAGAGGAGCCAGGGCACAGAGAGAAGAATTCCTGCTCCGCCTCCTTTTTCCCTTCCTCCTTCCCTTAGCCTCCAGCATGAACAATCTGAGGTTTCTGCTCTTATAGTACCCCTTCTGGGTGTCAGGCACAGACTCCGGTCTCCTGCTTCCAGTTCTATATTCATCTTCTTCAATCTTGGGGCAGCTATAGGAAGAGCAATGCCAAGATGAAACTGGTTGGTGTCAGGAGGGAAATGTCAAAATTCAAATTACAGCATTGGCTACCACAATAACATCACCAGAATGAGCAACATTAGACCAGTGAAACTAAAAATAGTACAGGAATCCCATAAAGTCCTGAGACCTAGGGCTGACAAGAATATAATTGAGGTTGTGAGGTAGTGCAATATTTACAGAAAACCTCAGAGGGTACAGATGCCAGATAGTTCTCAGACTAATTAAATATTAAATTTTCAACACGTTTTTAACAGAGTTGAAAATGATGCAGACCTTTTCAATCACAGAGGAGAACAGAGGGGTTGGATGGGAAGAGCTGATGAACAACTGAAGAACCTGGAATGTAACATGTGTTCACTGTACTTCCCCCAAGCCAGAGAGGGAATGTCCTGTTTGGGAACCAAACAGTTGGAGTCCCAATGTAAACCATCATTATAGGTTCTTGATCCTCAAATGAGGAAAGGAACAAAGCCCTGCTCAGCACTCACATCCTCATTTAGTGATGTGAGTCCCCGAAGCGGGACTTCACTGTGGATTAAGCAGCTGTAAGTCCAACTTCTCGTGTGGTGCTAACAGCCTTCTAACCAGACACGTGTAGAGAGCAGTGTAGCTTTCACACAGTCACGTCCATGCTCCTCATGCTCTGTGTTCAGTCTTGCTGAGTGAGGCCACAACACGTCCAGGTACCTGGGGAAGGGGCTGAGGGAATAAGCACTTTGCCTTTATGGGTATTGTATTTTCAATAGGTGAGGTGAAGTGCCTCCCCCCAGTAATGTTGCAGGTAAAAATCAATATCCTCAAATCAACCTCTTTGTATGATTTCATTGAGTATTATTTTCAAAATTTTAAAAAAATTATAACCAAACTATCCGTGCAAACAGTATAAAAGCAATTTATGTCTGTTAGTTCAAACAGCCAAATTCCTTCTCTAGCTCACTCCCCATTCTGCCTTCCTCAGAGTTGTCTGCATTGGCAGACACTTTTCGGTAGAAATTTCTGTTTTTAAATACATACATTCTCTAGTTTCATCCATCCCACACCCTGTAAGTTATGAGAAAGATATTTGAGTACAATTTAAGAATATAAATAAATTTTCTACCTTCTTAAAATACTTGTGCTTAGAAGTATATCATCTTATTATGAAAGGATTATTTCTGATTTAAAATAATTAGGAAAATTGGAGTTAAGTAGAAAGCAGTCCACTGTAGTTCATTGGCTGTAAAACTTGAATTCCCATCAGAACCAGGGGAAGAAACTGAAAAAGTATAAATGGTTGGGGTGCTGTATAAGAAAATGCTACAAAAATGGGAAGCATCATTTTTAAAATGGTAATTTTTTAAATGCTTACACAGAATGTAATGGATTTAAGAAGCAGTGAAAACATCCAGGGTAATTTGAAATAAGTGGAAAGCCCATCTTTTTATAAATGAAGAGAAATCTCAAGTTGTGATGCATAAATTAGTGGTATCAAATTGAGCACAGATGAGTGTGGAAGAAGATGTGGGAAGAACAGATCTCAGAGCAAACTGCAAGTGCACTTTTCCAAGAGGAGAAAGACATCCTATATTGCACAGTCACAGCCGCTTCCTTAGAAGTTTGGCAACAAGGTGCACAGACTGGACGTGGAGATTCTTTGGAGATTCACATTCATTACATTCACAGGCTTTCACCCCAGTATCAATGTTGTAATATTTAATGACATACTGGCTGTGGCTTAAGTCTATTTGACATTCCTTACATATATAGGGTTCCTTTCGCTATGAATTTTCTCATGGTCAGTGAGATTTGATATTCTACTAAAGGCCTTCCTACATTCCTTACATATATAGGGATTCTCTCCAGTTTGTGTTCTCTGGTGTGAAATGAGGCTTGAATTCTGAATGAATGCTTTCCCACATCCAACACATTCATTCTTTCTCTCCATTATATATTCTCAGATGGTTAAAGGGATTTTCCTTCTGGTTGAAGGCTTTTCCATATTCATTGCATATATAGGATTTTTCTCCAGAATGAATGCTCTGATGTTTAATAAACTGTTGCTTTTGGCTGAAGGGTTTCCTTAATTCTTTAAATTAATTTTGTTTTTGTCTACTATGACTTTTTTCATGTTTTGAGATATGATTTGTACCTAAGGGCATTGTCACATGCCTTACATGCATAGGGTTTTTTAGCAGTAGGAAATCTCTTGTATCTGAGATTTGGCATTTGAATTAAAGCTTTCCCCCATATATATTATTTCTCTTCAGTAAGAATTTTCTGATGAATAAAGAGGTTTTCTGTTAAGTTGAAAAGTTTCCCACATGTATACATTTCTGTTTTTCCACTGTATGACTTTCAAAAGGAGGATAAATAATGACTGTAAAGTGCAGGCTACATTCAGGATACTCATATGATATCTATCTAGTTTGAATTATCTCACATTCCATGAGGCTTTCTTTTTTCAGATGGAAGGCTTCCCATGTTCATTACAATACTAACTAATGTATGAATATTTCATGCTCAATGAGATTTAATGCCTGGCTGAATGATTTCCAATATTCCCTACATACACAGGGTTTTACTCCTGCATGTTTCTTTGATGTGACTCTAGCAATCCCAAATTCAGTGAAATACCAAATGGTTTCTCTGAAGAATTAATTCTCAGGTATCTCATGAGATTTAATTTCCAAGGTAACTTCACACACATTACAGGTAAACGGGAGGACTACCATGTGGGGTAAACTGGCAAAACATATTGTCCTCATTCTTTTTTCCTTACATGGATTCCTTCATGCTTAGGTAAGCAAGGTGCAAATTCCTTTGTTGGAAAAGATGTTGAGAGCCAGAGTATAAAGGTTTAAGCATTTAAAAAGCATGCTTGCTGGGAAGCGGCTGTGGCTCAATCAGTAGGGCTCCCGTTTACCATATGGGAGGCCCCGGGTTCGGTTCCCGAGGCCTCCTGGTGAAGGCAAGCCCGCCCACACGTCGTGGTTAGCTGACCCAGCGAGTACAAGCAGCAAGGGGGGGATAAACGATTAAATAAATAAAATCTTTAAAAAAATAAAAATAAAAAAAATTAAAAGCATGCTTGCTGGCAGAGAAACATTAGTAAATGTCTCCAAGGACACGGCCTACTGCAGATATCAGTGGGAGGAGGTAGAGTGGAATGAACACACCACTAAGATGTTATTGTCTGAATTCCCAGGAAAGTTTGTCTGGGAACACAGGAAAAGTCAGTGCTCTTAAGTATAAAGCTGGGAAACTAGGGCACCATGCCCTACTTTGGTTATCAGCTTCACATTATATTTGCCTGCTTTCCACACGGAGTGAGTTCCCTTGGTCCCCAACTTTCTTTGGATCATTCCATACACCATCTACCTCCATGTTGAATTACAACAGATGGCACCCAATGTGGGACATGACTAGTCCTTTCTCTGTATAAATGTCATGGAAACAATGACTGCTGGGTGGGACAGTCCTTGCATTCTGTTGGTGAGTCAAATAATTTTGATCATCAGGGTAATTGGCAATCAGCCAACTCAGAGGAATATCCCAAGATTTGAAACCCTGTTAAAGGTTTCAGGGGAATCTGTGATGACCCTAGAGTTACGAGAACTCTCTTCTCTTGTACAGAAAGATTGTTATGTATGGTCTTTGCATAGTCTTATTTCAGTTGCTCTTGAACCATTACAGTCAGATGAAAATGAAGATATTAAAATGGATACTGCTATTGTTTACACTAGAGCAAAAGAAGTTAATGATAATTTTAATGAAAATATATCTAAAAAAATTAATGAACAGGCAAAAACAGATAAACTCATAACTAATGGAAAGAATAAAAAGAAAAAGGGAGTTTATGGAACTTTTCCAGTCGATGTTAAGGCGTCCGCACCAAAAGATGATTTATTGTCTTTTAAACCAACATTTGATGACCCTCCAAAAGTTTCTGTTTTTGTGCCAGCACCATCCTCTTCAATTATGAAAAGTATAGCACAGGGAAGTAGAGAAGGAAATTCAGAGGCTATGCAATTTTTTTTAACTTTTCCAGTAACAGTAACTAAAATTCCAGTAGATGTTAACAATCCCCAATGGAGTGTAAAATATGAGCATGCTCCTATTCGTTTTAAAACTATCAAAAATTAAAAAAAACATGCACTCAATGTGGTGTAGATTCTCCTTATGCTCAGAATTGGTGCAGGAAATGGCACAACAAACAGATTGATACCATAGGATTGGGTTTTGTGAGCTCAAGCTGTTCTTAATTCAGCAGAACGTTTACAATGTAAAGCATGGTGGGCTGATGAAGCTAATATTGTAGCACAATGAAGTCAACAGCAAAATCCACGAGTACCTATTACTGCTGAACAAATATTGGGAGCAGGTCAATGGGTTGAAATTCCTCGCCAAGCTCAATATGATAATATCGCCATTTTGCAAGTGTGATTGTGCTGCCTAGCTGCCTGGTGATGAATCTCCGCCCCTGGAAAGACTGTACAATCATTTTCAAAAATTGTTCAAGGAAATACTGAACCTTATGCAGAATTTGTAGCAAGGAGGCTAGATGTAGTCAAGAAGACATTAATTAAATCTGATCTTAAAGAAATGCTTAATCTAATGTTGGCTTCTAATAATACTAAGAGTGAGTGTAAAAAGGCTTTAAATCCAATAAAGGCAAATGGAAGTACTTTACAGGATTATATAAAAACATGCCAAAACATTGGGCCTAAACCTATAACAGGAACCTTCTTGAAGCTGCTCCAAAGGAATGGAGTCCTGTTATTAATAATTTAAATTGCTTTAAATGTGAGAAACCAGGTCATAAGAAAAAATATTGCAGAGCCAAAACTAGTGTAAGAGCTACATTTAATGGCAAGAATAAATCAATAGCAACACGTGTGTGTCCGAAATGCCAAAAGGGTTAAACTGGTCAAAGGAATGACATTCTAAATATCATAAAAATGATAGTCTAATCTATAACTCAGGAAACTTCCAAGCAGGCCTTGCTCAAGGCTCTCAGACAAACAATATGAGCACATTTCCCAGACTTACTCAAATCTACCCAGTCAACAATAGAGGAGTTCATCCCAGCCTGTAAAAGAATTTAAGGCAGACACCAAAAGCAGTACAGCTTTCAATCTTTCCTCAGCTGAAACTAAGTTTATTAATCCTTAACCCTAAACATAACCCTAAACACTAACCATAGCCGTAATCCTAACTCTAAACCCAATCCTAACCTAATATTAATCCCAATGCTAAACCTAACCTTAACCCTTACCCTAACCCTAACTAACCCTAAACCTAATGCTAATTCTAACATTAACCAACCCTAACTTAACCCTAACCCAAATCCTAACCCAAACATAACCCTAACCCTAGCCCTAACCTAACCTAACCCTAATCCTAAACCTAACCCTAACCCTCACCCTTTCAAAAAAGCTTCTTGTACTTGACCCTTAATGTTTCCATGAATAAACAGGTCTTATCACTTTTAAAAAGAACACAATGTTTGAACCTGCTTTCTCAAAGTCAAATACTGAAAGATAGCTTTTATTTCAAACTCACATATAAATTGGTCTTTTAGGTAAAAAAAGGTAAAATGCTAAAAATAGTTAAGTTCATGTGATATAAGTTGATTGAATATTTAAAACTGTTGTATAATTAAAAGAAATTTTCTAATTTTATAACAATTAAAGTTATATGAATAAAAAGGTCATATGAATACTTTAAAAATGTATAAAATTCCTGAAAATTTAATGTTTCCATATAATATTAAAAATATATATATTGCTATTAATCCTAGTTTTTAATTATAAATACAAAAATAAAGCAGCCATTATAGGCTGCTGGAGTAGTGCATAACAGTAAATTTTAGTAAAATAAAATAACACCACTGCAGCATGCATTGGTCCCAAATATTGCTAGTTTGTTGCAAAAAATTAATATCCAGTAATGTCACTGTCACTTTGTTTTAAAGGTTGCTAAAGATTTCTTTAATATTTTCTTAAACAAGTCAAGCCAGCCCACATTCCCTTTCCTGTAAAATAGCCAACAGTAAATCAAATTGATATTCAACACTGTAAGCAACAGTCCCAATTCTAATTATAATGTTAACAACCAAACCAAGGCAAGTGTTAAAATTACAAGTTAATGTATTAACCCCCAGCCCAAATAGGAAATATTAATTTGTTTTTAGCTATGCCTCAAATTATATAAAATAAAGAATTTGAGGTCATTCTAATTATGCTATTAAGAATCTTAAATCCTTTTTTTTTCTTTTTTTTTATTATGGGTAAAAATCAAAATTCTCACAATACATACAAACATTTGCAAAATGATATATAAATATATATGCATATATGTGTATTTGCTTACAA
>JAKSZT010034280.1:140232-171931 GCA_026826555.1 Tolypeutes matacus | reverse complement strand
CTGCTTTTTCCTGATGTTTCCCCATAGCACTAGTTGTTTTACTCCCCAAATGTGAATTTGTGTTTAATTTGGTGCTTTGCATCTGTTTTCATTTACAGTGACCTTCAAAGCACTGCTATCACCAAACATGCTGTGAATGCATGAGGTTGTTCAATTTCCAAAGGTAAATAATATACTTGTTTTTTTCCCTGCTATGCTCTTGCTTTCACTCACAATGTAAAAACCCGGACTTAAGAAATTCTATAACAATGCAGTAACTTCTTCACGTTTCAAATGTAAGATTAGTGTTTTTTGTTGTTCTAAATCTGTGTATTCACTTAAAATCATCTTCTATACACTGGTTTAACATAACATGCTGTGATTTTCAGGAGTAAATTCACCTTTCAAAGTTAAGAAACATACTTGTTTTTTTGGCTGCTAAGCAATCACTTTCACTGAGTATGCCAACATTATGCTTTTTCCTGATGTTTCCCCATAGCACTAGTTTTTTTTAATATACAAATGTGAATGAGATGTGTATTTCATTTGGTGCTTTGCATTTGTTTTCATTTATAATGACCTACAAACAACTGCTTTCACCAAACACAATGTGAATGCAGGAGTTAGTTAAATTTTCAAAGGTTAATAATATACTTGTTTGTTTCCTTGCTATGCTCTTTCTTTCACTCATAATGTAAAAAACCGGATTTTACGAAATTCTATGCAATGGAGTAACCTCTTCAATTTTGGGATGTAAGATTGGTGTTTTTTGGGGGTGCTCTATCTGTGCATTCACTTAAAATAATCTCTGTACACTGGTTTAACATAACAACTGTGAATTCAGGAGTAAACTCACCTTTCAAAGTTAAGTAACATACTTGTTTGTTTGGCTGCTATGCAATCAGTTTCACGGAATATGCCAACATACTGCTTTTTCCTGATGTTTCCCCATAGCACTAGTTGTTTTACTCCACAAATGTGAATGTGTGCTTAATTAGGTGCTATGCGTCTGTTTTCATTTACAATGATCTTCAAACCACTGCTTTCACCAAACATGTTGTGAATGCAGGAGGTAGTTCAATTTACAATGTTTAGTAATATACTTCTTTGCTTTCCTGCTATGCTCTTGCTTTCACTCACAATGTGGAAGGGACCCTAGCTGTCCCACTTTCCGGACTCCCCAGGTTAGCTGAAACTCTGATGTTAGTCAGTGAGGAGTGCTAAAGATGGTGGATTCTGCCCCTTCTGGTGCCCAGCTCGAGCGTCACCGGGCTGCTCAGTAAATCAGTTTGAGTGCAGATTCGCGTCTGTTCTCAGCCTAATGGTGCTTCAGGTCCGCTTATCTGCTCCCCAAAGCTATGGGGCAGTGCAGATCAATGTCTAAAAATATAAAATACCCTTCCCTGTCTTCCAACCGAACCCTCCCTTTTTTGGGAAGTGTCCCTTCCTCCTGGCTCCGCAGTGGCCCAGGTCTTTTCCGTGGGTGGCTAGGGAAATCAGTTGCATTTCCAGACCAAAATCCCCCCTCCTGTTCACTGGGTGCTGATTAGCTCGTTTGCTCTGTTCACACAAGGTACAAGGGGTGCCAGGCAGCCAGATCCCCAGAAAATAAAACTTTTTCACCCTGCCCACGGCTCCAAGTGGCCGTTTTATTTTTTTTTCCCTAACCGCGGGGCTCAGCCACCCATGCCAACCTCCACCGGCAGCCTCAAAACTCACGAATCTCCACCGTTTGGTCCACGCTGCCGATCCGCTGCAGATAGATGTCCCAAGCGTCTCACTCCACGCGTGCACAGCACAGACCCCCGGGCAGGACCCCATCCACAATCCGCCCTGCTCTGGGAGCTTGCAGTGTGCGCCCTCCTACACCAACGCCATCTTGGCCCCCTACTCACAATGTAAACACTCGGATTTTATGAAATTCTATGCCAATGCAGTAACTTTCTCACGTTTCAAATGTAAGATTAGTGTTTTTTGTTGTTCTAAATCTGTGTATTCCCTTAAAATCATTTTCTATACACTGGTTTAACATAACATGCTGTGAATTCAGGAGTAAATTCACCTTTCAAAGTTAAGTAACATACTTGTTTGTTTGGCTGCTCTGTAATCACTTTCACTGAGCATGCCAACATACTCCTTTTTCCTGAGGTTTCCCCATAGCACTACTTTTTTACTATACAAATGTGAATGAGATGTGTATTTCATTTGGTGCTTTGCATTTGTTTTCATTTACCATGACCTTCAAACGACTATTTTCTCCAAACAAGCAGTGAAAGCAGGAGTTTGTTCAATTTTCAAAGGTTAATCATATACTTGTTTGTTTCCCTGCTATGCTCTTGCTTTCACGCACAATGTAAAAACCCGGATTTTATGAAATTTATGCCAATGCAGTAACTTCTTCACTTTTCAAATGAAAGATTAGTGTATTTTGGGGTTCTATATCTGTGTATTTGCTTAAAATCATCTTCTATACACTGGTTTAACATAACACGCTCTGAATTCTGAAGTAAATTCACCCTTCAAAGATAAGTAACATACATCTTTGTTTGGCTGCTATGCAATCACTTTCACTGAATAAGCCAACATACTGATTTTTCCTGATTTTTCCCCATAGCACTAGTTGTTTTACTCCACAAATGTGAATGTGCGTTAAAATTGATGGTTTGCATCTTTTTTCATTTACGGTGACCTACAAATCACTGCTTTCACCAAGCATGCTGTGAATGCATGAGGTTGTTCAATTTCCAAAGGTAAATAATATACTTGTTCGTTTCCCTGCTATGCTCTTGCTTTCACACACAATGTAAAAACTCGGATCTTAAGAAATTCTATACCAATGCAGTAACTTCTTCACATTACAAATGTAAGATTAGTGTTTTTTGTTGTTCTAAATCTGTGTATTCACTTAAAATCATCTTCTAAACACTGGTTTAACTAAAGCTTTCTAAAATATTTTCTTAAAGAAATCAAGTTGGCCACATTCCCCTTCCTGTAAAATAGCCAACAGTAAATCAAGTTTATATTCAACACTGTAAGCAACAGCACCAATTCTAATTATAATGGTAACAACAAAACCAATGCTAGTATTACAATTACTAGTTAATGTATTACCCCACAGCCCAAATAGAAAATACTAATTTCTTTTTACCTATGTCTCAAACTATACAAAATAAAAAAAAAAAAAACAATTGCGGTCATTCTAATCATGCTACTAAGAATCTTAAATGCTTAAGAAATAAAAGTTTATTCATTGGATATCCGTTATTGTATAATCTACTGTAGTTATGAATTATGTATAATATTCTGAAATATTAATCAAAACTTTAATACAGTACATTGCATATATAAATCATTAAATAAATTGTTTGTTACACATAAAGATATTTTATTAAGTATATATATGTGTTTTTTGTTTTGAACCGTCATGAAACTAAATATCTTTTTTAAATACAGGTTTAGTAAGTATTGTTCAAGCCTAAAAGTAAAGCATCATGCAGAAAACTTTCTTAATCAACAAAACCAATGCCTTGCTAGTTAACACTTTTCACATTTCTGGGAAAATATTGGAAATTAAAATAGTAAGCACATCAAGGATGTTTTATAACAAATTTTTTAAAAAGTGCATTTCAACCGGTGTTGTATTCCTCCCTGGGGGAGCTGGCCACTCTCCCAGGGATTGATGCATAAACCTTAAAAGTACTGCCCAGGGAGTGTTGTGTTCCTTCCTGAGGAGGTGGCCCCTTCCTCAGTAATTACCAAAATACTCACAAGTTGGCATCTGTATTATTAAATTCATTAATCCTAAACACATTCAACCTAACTCTAGTATCAGTTGCTACTTTAACACTTCCCAGCTAAAAGCTAAACACAGTCAACCTAACTCTAGTATCAGTTGCTACTTTAACACTTCCCAGCTAAAAGCTAAATATTGGTAATTATATATATATAACTGCTCTATTTATCTGTCATACTGTACCTTTGTTCAATATTGACAATCTTTTATTTAGTTATGTTATTTGTTTCTCACCCTAATTGTCAATATAAGGTTATTAAAATAAATATATATTAACATTTATCTTGTATCTATTCTGGACTCTAGCCAAAAATAAACCAAGTATATCAGTGTATCCCCTCATTGATTAAGCCTGTGAATGTATGTATACTTATCACAAGAAATGAACAGTTAAACCTCTATTTATAAATGCTACAAAATAAAAAAGGCTGAAATGGTGAGATGCAAGAACAATTATATCAAACATTATTTACAATAAATTTTTAAAGCCAAAGGTCAGAATCATATACATCAGCAGCAAAGCATTTCTGGCAAAAATCAGGCAATAATACAGAAACAAATATTGGACAACAAGTTTATTTATTTATTTTTTTAAAAAGATTTTTTAATTTATTTATTCATTTATCCCACCCCCTTGCTGCTTGTGCTCGCTGGGTCAGCTAACCACGCTGTGCGGGCAGTCTTGCCTTCACCAGGAGGCCCCGGGAACCGAACCCGGGGCCTCCCATATGGTAAACGGGAGCCCTACTGATTGAGCCACAGCCGCTTCCCTACAACAAGTTTATTGAAACCTTAAAAATAATTATCAATGGGATAAGGCAGAAGTTAGGCTAGGATATAGGGTCAAGGTTTTGCTCTTATCATTACAGATAAAGGAGACCAGCTTTGGGTCCTGTCCAGACATCTGAAACCTAGTCATAAACAAGCCAAAGAAGCTGACACAAAAAGGAGAAATGATGGTAACTTCTAAAAGTCAGAATGTCACTCTAACACAGTTATTCCTTGCTATGTTTACCTTGACACCACAGCAGTAAGTAGTGCACTTTCACATAATTATACATATTGTGCTTATATTACTAATTTACCTCCTTTAGAATTGTGGACTTGTGGGGACCAATACTGCCCTCTTTATATTAATCAGTCTTTTCATTTTCCTGGGCCCGTTGATTCTTGCCTTCCTCTAAAACCTGATGAGGAAGGGAAATTTATTGAAAATTTAACCTTGCCTTTTCTTGAATGACCTAACTTCATAGGATTCATGGATCCATGTATACAGCCCCAAAATCATAGTGCAAAGTGATAAATGGCATACATACATGTTTCATGGGAGGTTGTGCTCTTTAATAATTCCAATAGAATTGTAAATTATTGGGCCTTTATTGGGATACCAAACCTAATATAAATACAACCATATGTTGAAAAATTAGTAATTCAACAAAAACAAACTATTGAAAGCTATCCTTATTTTTAGAATTTTGGGGACATGTATATGTATGTCACTAAATTGGACTCATCAAGGAAGATTTATCCCACAACTAAGGGACACTAAACTTAACAAAACTAAAAATTATTTGTGGAAATTGTTTTTGGTTACTAGCCAATTTTTGAATGGCAAGTCAGTAAAACTAATATTACCAGTTTAAAAAGAAAATCCACTTAATTTCTTAAAGTATGTGTAGGGATCCCATTGTTTTTATTTTTATTCTTTATTTTTTATTTTTTTTTTTATTGTGATAGTCACTTTATTGCAGGGGTCTGGAACTAAATATCTCCAAGGTATGCCTGTGACACCTAATTTTTTTAAAATAGCAATATTTTTATGTTGGAAGACACATTGAAATTGATTTGCTGCTTATATGACCCTCCACAGCAATTCATAAATATTAATACCAGATCAATATCTAACCATCAAGGGAAAAATACATACTGCTACATCAGCTAATTTTTTTCCTCTTTGAATTTAATGATTTTACATTTTAAAAATTAGACAGTCATTTCACATTTAAAGAATAGAAATCTTAAAAAGAAAAATACAAAGAGTGAAAGGATTTTAACCTAGTTTACACTTAATTTTGCTAGTTTTTAACTACAATTCATCTCATCCTTTCTTATTCCAATGTGTAAATGCATTTACAGTACCCATTACAATCATAAAACTAAATTTAAGGAAGTAC
Organism: Tolypeutes matacus; assembly: GCA_026826555.1. Classification (NCBI taxonomy): domain Eukaryota; kingdom Metazoa; phylum Chordata; class Mammalia; order Cingulata; family Chlamyphoridae; genus Tolypeutes; species Tolypeutes matacus. The sequence continues at coordinate 165,985 of JAKSZT010034280.1, read as the reverse complement.
ACTGTTAACAGTGGCCCTCAGAGGAAACTGATTTATCTTCTGTTAAAAACTCTATGGCATGTAAGCATTACATAATAATGTTACTTAACTAATTGAGAACATTTTGTTACAAGAATCATCACCAAAGTTTTCTGGAAATAATTCCATATAAGAATATTTAAAAGATGAAATGTTCCTTTATTTTATCTTTTTCAAGTTCTTTTCTTTTTCATTGTTAAGAAACACTGTTTTAAAGCAAAAGCTGTTAGAGTAGAGCCTAGATAGCTAAAACTGTACTCCTGAGTTCAAACTTACAGATAAGTCTTCTGTAAGTAGTGCTCAATAAAAATATCCTCCCTCCCCATCCCCTGCCCCAAATCTTGTATTGTTTCTTACAAAACTTTGGTCAAGAGTAGAAATATATCCAGGCAGATGTATATGTCATACTATAGCAAGAGCAGTACAGCCCAACTAATGACTTTGGGTTTTAAAAATAGAAGGCAATTAAAATGTACTCAAAGTTACATTAAGAAAGCTTTCACAGGGTAATATTGAAACAGTCACAAAGGTTAAGAAAATACTGATATCAAAGTACAAATGACTACAATGTTAAAATAGACAAAATACAAGAGCCTCTTTTAAAATTAAAAATAAAAGACATACCACATGAGTCAGGATTATTTTCCTGGTCTACTCATGATTTTTAGTCTTTATATTCACAAGGTTGGTTGACATCTACATTAGGGCTTCTTATGACATCTGATGAAGTGTCATTCCATCTTCGGAAGGTGGATTCTCCCTTAGGAACCTGTGGATCCCGATCACAACTTGGTCACTGAATAAGTTCAAAGTAGTGCAATATTGCCATGATGTGCTGAGGCATGAAGATGTATCCTGTGTACAGTGCCATTCCCACAATAGACACCAGCATGGAATTGAACACAGTCCGCTCCCAAGGCTCCAGCATGTAGAGCGCCATGACCAGCAAGTATTGGTAGTAGAACCAGGACATCTGTTTCCAGGCCTGCGCCAGCGCCATCCCCGCCATGTGCCGCCCACAGTGCGGTCGACAGTCTGCCTGGCCGGCCGTGCGTTCGCGTCCTAAAGCCCCCGGCCCATTGTTTTTATAGTAGGAACAGTGAGCACTGATCAAACATGATTTTTCTGCAGAAATTGCTCCCTTTACACTTGTGTATCAGAACCTGTTTTACAGGAGATTTCTACTGCAGTTCAAATAGAATGACGCCATCATGGAATATGGCTTCCGGTTCACATGTATCGCTTCTGGCAGTCTTCCCCTGAGAGTCAAATGCTTTGGCACTATCTAAATCATTATTTGAAAAGAACCAAATGTTTAATTGGATTAATTGTAGCTGCTGTATTAAGGCTTATAGGTATTATTACAGCTGCTGGTGTGACAGTAAGTGGCCTACATGAGAATGTCCCAAGACAATGATATGTTAAAAATTGGCATCATAATGCTAGTGAGTTATGGCATAGTCAGGCATATATATATGAGAAATTAATAATAGGTGTAATGACTTAGAGATGGCTGTTACACAAATGGGAGATCAAATATATAATCTAAATTTAAAACAAGGTTTGAAGTGTGATTGGAATAAAAGTGTTTTTTGTATCACTCCTCTGTCATACAATGATTCCCACTATGAATGGGAAAAAATTAAACATCATTTAATAAGTCATCACACAAATTTATCTATAGAAATTACAGATTTGCAAAAAAGGATTTTGAGCATGTCTCTGAATCAACTTACTACGCTTGCAGGTAGTGAAATTTGGCAATCAGTGAAAGATCAATTCTATAAAATAAACAACTTACATTGGTGGAAATCAACCTCTGTACTTGCTAACTTCAGTGTGGTGATCATTGGTGCTCTGCTACTCTTAACTGTATTAGGAGTCATTCGCAAATCCCTGTTGTCCTACATCAATAGGGCTGAAAAGACCAGTGATGCCAATCACTTGATTCTGCTTAAAACCCTTAACTCTCAAGACCCTTGTCCATGGAGCTTGTCTGGTTGTCACTGACGATTAAGACCTTCAGAGGAGGGCATCCTAAGACAGACACAGTCACCCAGGACAAAAAACAAAAAAGGGTGAATTGTTGGAAAAGATGCTGAGAGCCAGAGCATAAAGGGTTAAGCATTTTAAAGCATGCTTGCTGGCAGAGAAACATTAGTAAATGTCTCCAAGGACACTGCATACTGCAGACATTAATGGGAGGAGGCAGTGCAGAATGAATACACCACTAAGATGTTATTGTCTGAATTCCCAAGAAAGATTATCTGGGAATACAGAAACAGGCAGCGCTCTCATGTACCAAGCTGAGGAACTAGTGAAGGACACCCTACTTTTTAAAATCAGCTTTGTAGTATAAAAAGCAGCTTCAGCCTAAATAAACTTGCCTGCATTCCAAATGGAGTGAGGTCCCTGGATCCCAAACTTTCTTTGGATCATTCCTTGTGCCGTCTACTTCCATGTTGAATTACAATACATGGAGAAGTGTCTTTTCAGGTCACTTGTCCATTTTTTTTAATGAGTTGTTTGTCTTTTTATTTTCAAGGTGTAGGATTTCTTTATATATGCAAGATATTAGGCTCTTATCAGATATATGGTTGCCAAATATTTTCTCCCATAGGGAAGGCTGACTTTTGATTTTCTTAATAATGCCCTTTGAAGTGCAGAAATTTTTAATTTTGAGGAGATCCCGTTTATCTATTTTTTTCTCTTGCTGCTCATGCTTTTGCTGTGATGTTCATGAAACCATTTCCTATTACAAGTTCCTGTAGCTGCTTTCCTACATTATCTTCCAAGGTCTTCATGGTTTTGGCTCTTATATTTACATCTTTCATCCATCGTGAGTAGATTTTTGTATAAGGTGTGAGATGATATTCTTCTCAATCTTTTGGATCTGGACATCCAGTTCTCCAAGCACCACTTGTTAAAGACACCATCCTCTCCCAAATGAGTGGGTTGGTAGCCTTGTCAAATATTAGGTAACTGTATATGCGAGGATATATATCAGAATTCTCAATTTGATTCTATTGATCACTAGGTCTATTCTTGTGCCAATACCACGCAGTTTTGATCATTGTAGTTTTGTAATGTTTTCAAGTCTGGTAATGTGATACTTCCAACTTCACTTTTCTTTTTCAATATGTCTTTGGCAATTCAGAGCATCTTACATTTCCATATATATTTTGTGATTAGTTTTTCCAGTTCCTTAAAATATATAGTGTTGATTTTTATTGGGATTGTATTACATCTGTAGAGTAGATTGGGTAGGATAGATATCTTGATGATGTTTAGTCTTCCTATCCATGAACAGGGAATATTTTTCCATTAATTTAAGTCTTCTTTGATTTCCTTTAACAGTGTGTAATTTTATGTATATAAAATTATATTTACATCTTCAGTTATATTTATTCCTAGGTATTTGATTCTTTTAGTTGCTATTTTAAATGTAATTTTTTTTATTTCCTCCTCTGATTGCTCATTATTGATGTACAGAAATGTTACTGGTTTTTGAGCATTGATCATATAGACTGCAACATTGCTGAACTACTTTATAAGTTCTAGAAACTTTGTTTTAGCTTTCTCTTGGCTTTCTCTGAATAGGATCATGTTGTCTGCAAATAATGAAAATTTTACTTCTTCTTTTCCAATCTGTATGCCTTTTATATCCTTTTCTTGCCTCAGTGCTCAAACAAGTACTTCTAAGTCAATGTTAAATAGGAGTGGTGATAGTGGGCATCTTTGTTTTGTTCCTGATCTCAGAGGGAAGACTTTTAGGAATTAACTATTGAAGATGATGTTAGTATTGAGTTTTACATATATACCCTTTATCCTATTCACAAAATTTCCCTCTATTCCTATCTTTTGCAGTGTTTTTATTAGGAAAGAGTGCTGTATTTCTTCAAATGCTTTTCCTGCATCTATAGAGATCATCACGTGATATTTTTCTTTCAGTTTGTTTATTTGGTGTATTACATTGATTGTTTTTCTTATATTGAAACATGCTTGCATATCTGGGATAAAACCCACTTGATCATGGTGTATAATCCTTTTGATTCATTGTTGAATGTGATTAGCAAGTATTTTGTTGAGGATTTTAGCATCTAGGTTCATTAGAGTAATTGGTCTGTAATTTTCCTTTCTAGAGGTATCTTTGTTTGGTTTTTGTATTACGGCAAGGTTGGCATCGTAGAATGAGTTAGGCAATATTGATTCTACTTCCATTTTTTGGAAGAGTTTAAATACAATTGGCATTAGCTTTCTCTAGAATGTTTGGTAGAATTCAGCTGTGGAATCATCTGGTCCTGGGCTCTTCTTAGTTGGGAAATTTTTGAAAACTGAGTCTATCACTTTACTTGTAATTGAACTTTTGAGTTCATCAATTTCTTCTTTCATCAATGTGGGCTGTTTGTGCATTTCTAGGATTGTCCATTTCCTCTAAATTATCATTCTTGTTGGCATATAATTTTTCAAAATATCCTTTTATGATACTCTTTATTTCTGTGGGGTCAGTAGTGATATCCCCTTGCTACTTCCTTATTTTGTGTATTTGCATGTGTTCTCTCTTTTTCTTTGGAAGTCTGGCTAAGGGTTTGTCAATTTTATTGATATTTTCATAGAACCAGCTTTTGGTTTTGTTTATTTTTTCTAGTGCTTTCTCATTCTCTATTTCATTTAGTTCTGCTCTAATCTTTATTTCTTCCTTCTTTCCACTTCCCTTAGGTTTAGTTTGTTGTTGTTTTTCCAATTCCTCCAAGTGTATAGTTAGGTCTTCAATTTAGCTCTTTCTTCTTTTTTAATATATGTATTTATGGCTATGAAATTCTCTCTCAGAGTAGATTTGGCTGCATCCCATAGGTTTTCATATGCTGTGTTGTAATTTTCATTTGTTTCAAGGTAGTTACTGATTTCTTTTGAGATTTCCTCCTTGACCCACTGCTTGTCTAAGAGTGTGTTGTTTAACTTCCATATCCTTGTGCCTAACCTGTTTCTCTGGCCCTTAGTGATTTCCAATTTCATTCCATTGTGATCAGAGAAATTACTTTGTATAATCTCAATCTTTCTGATTTCATTGAGAGTTTTTCTGTGGTCTAGCATGTGTTCTATTGTGGAGTATGATCCATCTGCACTCGAGAAAAATGTAAATCCTGCTGTATTTGGGTGTATTGTTGTGTATATGTATATTAAGTACAGGTCCTCTAATGTATTGTTGAGAGTCTTTGTTACTTTGTTGATTCTCTGTCTAGATGTTCTGTGTAATGATGATAATGGTGTATTAAATTCTGCTGCTATAGATGATGGTTTTCATTGGGGCTCTGATAGTTTGTTTCCCAAACAGGACATTCCCTCTCTGTCTTGGCGGAACTTCAGTGAACACAGGTTACATCCCAGCTTCTTCAGTTGTTCATCATTTTTTTCCCATCCAAACCCTCCGTTCTCTTCTGAGATTGAAGAGGTCTGCATCATTTTCAACACTGTTAAAAATGAGTTGAAAATTTAATATTTAATTAGTCTGAGAAATATCTGGTATTTGCACCCTTGAGATTTTCTGGAAACATTGCACTCTTTCACAACTTCACTTCAATTCTTATCAGGCCTAGGTCCCAGGAATTTCTGGGATTCCTGCACTATTGATTAGGGTCATTGGCCTAGCATTGCTCATTCTGGTGATTTTATTGCTGTAGACAATGCTATAATGTTAATTTAACATAAGCTTCCTGACACCAGCAGGTTTCATTTTGGCATTGCTCTTTCTTTAACTGCCCCAAGATTGAAAACGGTGTATGTAGAACAGGAAGCAGGAGACCTGAGTTGTGCCTGTTATCCAGGAGGGGTACAGTAAGAGCAGACTCCTCAGAGGGTAGATCCTGGAGGCCAAGGGAAGGAGGGAAGGTCAAAAGGAGCAGGAACAGGAAGTCTCCTTTCTGTGCCCTGACTCCTCTGCTGTACCAGACCACAGGTACCATGCTTTTATTTGCCCCTGTCCAACTGGCCACTCCTGCATGAAGTTGGTACATCATACTGGGCCATCTGTGACTTCATACTAGTCCCCAAACCCTGTGACTCACCTGTCTGACACCCTGTCTTGCAGGCCTTGCTGGCCAAGAATACATCTCCCTCCATCTAACCAGTACTCATTCTCACCATGTCTGGAGACACCCACAGACATCACTCTGCCATTTGGGAACAGGGCAGCTCTACAAACCCGTGTCACTAGCTCTTTCAGTTTACCAAGCACTGACAATGCAAAATATCAGAAATTGGTTGGCTTTTATTGGAATTTATTAGGGTTAAAGCTTACAGTTCTGAGGTGGTGAAAATGTCCAAATCAAGGCATCATCACAAATGCTGTCTTAACAAGGGTCAGCTGCTGCTGGATTCCTGCCAGGGCAAAATGTTGGGCCTGGCTGTCTCTCTGTGCAGTCTCCTCCAAACTCACTTTCTTCCTGAGCTCAGCAGTGGGCCATCAGACACAATTGCTCACACCTCTCCCTTATCCTCTCACCTGGATGTCTATAGTTTCAAGCTGCTCCATGTGCCCAGCAACTCTCCTCTACATCACACTCTCAGGGTTAATGAGTCTCTGTGCAGCTGTAGGAGATCTTGTAGCCCTCTCCCATATGTCAGTGTAAACATGGCAGCCCTCTTCTCTGTGTGTTCTATGTATATAGGACTTCAGCACAGTGGGGTCAATCCAGGTAACTGAAATCTAACCAGAGACCCTTTACTAAACTAAAGCATTCTATCACAAAGTGACCTAATTGAAAAGTCCCTTATCTGAATCTAAACAAAATGTTCTGCATACAAAAGGCTTATGCACACGGCAATGGATTAGTAAGAACATAAATTTCAGACATCCACACAAGAGCCAAATGAGGGCATTAACCAATGGAACAGGGATCAGAAGGAGCCTGCTAAGTCTGGGAAAAATGGGAAATCATGAAACAGTGGCTGTACAAAGGGTGAGGCCATCATTGAGCAAAATTGGGTGCTGACCACCATTGCACTGACCCCTAGAATGGTCCCAAGAAGAACTCAATATACTGTGCTTTCTCCAAAAAAATCTTAGCTCCAAAATCAGGTGTGTAACTCAGAGAGATGTGCCATTATTCCAATTCCTAGAGCCATAGTGCACAGATTTTGCTGGGGGGGGGGGGGCAGGAAGAAGGCTGTAAAACTGAAAGCCCTTAATTTCTTCTCCAAAGAACTGACTACATTTACAGCAGAATGGAGAAATTCAATGCTAAAGGTGCTCTCAGAAGCAGTGGAGATCATGGAGGGCCTGAGATTTAATTCATCTCAATCCTTCAGGAAGAAGTGAAATAAATACTTTACAGAAGTGTAAAAACTAATACCGTTTGCTAGCAGCAACTCACTTTATAAGAAATATAAAACAATATTGTTCAGGCAGAAAGAAAATGATCTCAGAAGGTTCAAGAATCAGGATGGATTGAAGAATAATATGTGTTAATTAAATTCATATATCTAAATGACTATTGAATGGATAAAGTAACAATGATATCCATGGCCTAGGACATCCACAAAGTGCTAAAATACACCATAAAATAATATGTGGCACAAGAAGGGCAAATGGATATGTTGCAGTTTGATATCGTTATGAATTCCAAAAAGAGATATTGGATTTTGCTTGTAAACTGGTTTGTTAATCTGGCATGATTAAGTTATGATAAGGGTGTTGAATAGGCTACAGTCGGTGGGTGTTGAGCCTGGCCCTTGGTGGGTGGAGTCTCAATTATAAACAGACATGGCAAATGACAGAACTGGAGTAATTTTTTTATGTTGGATCTCTGCTGAGCAAGGACAGAGGCTCCCAGGAAAAGACACAAAAACCATTCAGCTGACAGTTCACAACTGCCCTTGTGGAGAGAGGCAAAGCTTAGAGACCCTCAGAGTCCATACCTGACATTGTGGAGGAAACAGAAGAACAGAGCCCAGAGAAAAAATCAGCCCTAGGAATAGAGGAACCCAAGAAGCCTGAACCCTGGCAAATGTTGGCACCTGTCTTGCCCCAGACAGGGTAACAGAATTTGGTGAAGGAAGAAACTTATGTTTTATGGCCTGTTAACTGTAAGGTTCTACCCTAAATAAATGTCATTTATAAAGACCAAGAAATTTCTGGTATTTTGCATCAGCACCCCTTTGGCTGACTAATACAGGATATAAAATATTTTAAAATACATTATAAGGCAGGTCAATAACAAATTATAAGAGCAGATTTGGAAAAGGAAGCAAAAATGTTATAATTTCCATGGTAAACTTTAAAGAATATTAAATAGTGCATCTCATCGAAATAAATAGAAGAGAAAAAAATTGAATAAAAATAAGCAGTCCAAAACAAAGTATTCAGGATTTCCTGGGTTGCCAATTTTTCTGCGGCCACCTTACTCATGCATTTTTGGAAGCAGCAACTTTCTTTTCATTCAGAAGACTGAAGGTTCCAGGATTGATTTATGGGGTGTTGTTTTCTCCCCATCAAAAATCAAGGGCTGTATCACTTCCCCATTTCCTAGTTATGAAGTCACCAAACTGAGTATGATGCTCATTTGAAACAAGAAGAGCCATGAATGATAGAACAATTAAAAAGGAGGTATTGTTGCACTTCCCAATTTGACAATTGGATGATTGTTATTGGATCATTCCTCTTTTCTAATGAATGCATTCAATGCTCTAAATTTCCCTCTAGGGACTGCTTTTGCTGCACACCACTAACAATGAAGAAGCATAGGACATTAAGAAGCAGAAAGAACCACATAACAAAAGACTTTTGGGTGAAGCTATATCCACTTCCACAACAGTACAGATTTAAGATGGAGGCAGAGAATGTAAGAAAGTTGGGAAAATAATTTCTCTGACCCCAAGCATTTTTTCCTCAAAATAACACTCCTATGAATGTAATTTCACTTTGAAGGAATTTGCATCGTGCTTACCTAAGCTTGAGGGAATCTATGTAAGGAAAAAAAAAATGAAGCAATCAGTTTTGCATTCAGGTACAAATCATATCTAACAGAACATGAAAAATGCAGAGTGGACAGAAACAAAATGAATATAAAGGAAGCAGAAAAGCCTTAATCCAACAGCATTAGTTCATTAAACATCAAAGCATTCATTCTGGAGAAAAGCCCTCTATATGCAATGAATGTGGAAAAGCCTTCAACCAGAAGGAAAATCTCATTAACCATCTGAGAATACATACTGGAGAGAAACCCTATGAATATGATGGATGTGGGAAAGCTTTCATTCAGATATCAAGCCTCATTACACACCAGAGAAGACAAACTGGACAGAAACCCTATATATGTAAGGAATGTTGGAAAACCTTCAGTAGCAAATCAAATCTCACAGACCATGAGAAAATTCGTAGTGGAAGGAAACCCTATATAAGTAAGGAATTTGGTCTAACCTTCAGCCATAGGCAGAATCTCATTAAACATTATAACATTGATACTGGAGAGGAACCCTGTGAATGTAATGAATGTGAATGTCCAAAGAATCCCCACCTCCATTCTGTGCAACTTTTTGCCAATCTTTTAAGGAAGCCGCTGTGACTGTGAAATTCAGTATGTCTTTCTCCTCTTGGAAAACTGCATTTGCAATTTGTTTTGAAATCTGCTCCTCACACATCTTCTTTCACACTCGTCTGTTGTTGGAAAAGATGCTGAGAGCCAGGGCATAATGGGTTAAGCATTTAAAAAGCATGCTTGCTGACAAAGAAACATTAGTAAATGTCTTCAAAGGCACTGCATACTGCAGACATCAGTAGGACGAGGCAGAGCAGAATGAACACACCACTAAGATGTTATTTTCTGAATTCCCTAGAAAGATTGTCTGGGAACACTGAAACAGTCAGTCTTCTTACGTACCAAGCTGAGGAACTAGTGAAAGATGCCCTACTTTTGTTATCTGCTTTGTAGTATAAAAAGCAGCTTCAGCCTAAATAAACATGCCTGCATTCCACATTGCATGAGGTCCCCTGATCCCAAATTTTCTTTGTATCATTCTCGGCACTCTTTAACTCCACATTGAATTACAACAGATGGTGCCCCCATGGGGCATGACTACTCTTTTCTCTATATCAGTGACATGGAAAGAAGGACTGTTGGGTCAGACTCCTGGCATTCTGTTGGTGAGTCAAATAATCTTGATTGTCAGGGAAATGCATAATCAGTTGACTTGGTTAGAGGAATATTCCCAAGTTTTGAAAACCCTGTTAAAGAATACAGGGGTATCTGTGATGACCCTAGAGTTACTAAAACTATATTCTCTTGTGCAGAAACATTGATATGTATGGTCTTTGTATAGCCTTATTTCTGTTGCTCTTGAAGCATTACAGTCAGATGAAAATGAAGATACTAAAATGGATACTGCTATTGCTAAAACTATAGCAGAACAAGCTAATGATGATTTTAATGAAAATATATATGAGAAAATTAATGGAAAGGCAAGAACAGATAGACACATGACTAATAGGAAAAAAAAGAAAAGAAAAACGAAGTATATGTAACTTTTCAAGTGGTCGTAAAGCCGTCCGATCCAAAAGATAATTTATTGTCTTTTGAACCAGCATCTGTGCCTCCTACAACATATGATGACCCTCCAAAAGTTTTGTTTTTGTGCCAGCACCATATTCTTCAATTATGAAAAGTATAGCACAGGGAAGTAGAGAAGAAAATTCAGAAGCTATGTAATTTTTTTTTCTTTTCCAGTAACAGAAACTCAAATTCCAGTAGATGCTAACAATCCTCAAGGGGGTGTACAATATGAGCATACTTCTATTCCTTTTAAAACTATCAAAAATTTTTAAAAAGCATGCACTCAATATGGTGTAAATTCTCCTTATACACAAGAATTGGTGCAAGAAATGTCACAAGCAAACAGATTAAAACCCTGGGATTGGGATTTGTTAGCTCAAGCTGTTCTTAATTCAGCAGAATTTTTTCAATTTAAAACTTGGAGGGCTGATGAAACTAATATTGTAGCACGACAAAATCAACAGCAAAATCCACCAGTGCCTATTACTGCTAAACAAATATTAGGAAAAATTCAATGGGCTGGGATTCCTCGCCATCCTCAATATGATGATATTGTCATTGTACAAGTGCAATTGTGCAGCCTAGCTGCCTGGCAATGAATCTACACCCCTGACAGGCTGTACAATCATTTTCAAAAATTGTTCAAGGAAATACTGAATCATATGCTGAATTTGTAACAAGGCTGGCAGATGTAGTCAACAAGACAGTAACTCAACCTGATCTTAAAGAAATGCTTATTCTAATGTTGGTTTTGATAATGCTAACAGTGAGTGTAAAGTCTTTATATCTAACAAAGGCAAAAGGAAGGACCTTAGAGGATTATATAAAAATATGTCAAAACATTGGGCCCAATACTTATAACATGAACCTTCTTGCAGCTGCTCTAAAGAGATGTAGTCCTATGATTACTAATTTAAATTGCTTTAAATGTGGGAAACTAAGTCATATGAAAAAAGATTGCCAAGTCAAAACTAGTGTAAGAGCTCCATTTAGGGGCAATAATAATCGATACCAATTCGTTTGTGTGCAAAATGCCAAAAATGGTTACACTGGGCCAAGGAATGTCATTCTAAATATCATAAAAATGGTAGTATCATTAAAAAGTTGAGAAAATTCCAAGTGCATTTCCCAGCCTTGCTCAAATCTGCCCAGTCAGCAACAGAGCAGTTCACTCCAGGCTGTAACAGAACTTAAGGCAGTTACCAAAAGCAGTACAGCTGTCGATCCTTCTTCACCTGACACTAACTTTATTACTCCTTCACTGGGAATGCTCAAAATTAAGAACAAGAATTAAAGGGCCTATCCCAGAAATCTGAACTTTGAGCCTAAGTGTATGCTGAAAGAGTACTAATCCAAAATGTCCATGTTCAATATCTGTATAAACTTCTAAATTAGAGGTTAGCTGTATTTGTGCTGCTTAAGTTGTCCTGGCTGCTTGCTGATTATGAAAAAAAATGTTTCAAAGAACAAGCTTATATATTACAAGTTACACAGATTCCATAAAAAATCTTAAAAACAGTAAAATCAAAGATGTGAAATGATGGAGGGCTTGAAGACAGCCATACCAAAGGAGTGAAAATTATGGGTCAAATTAGTAAACATTATGTTTCTCTTAGTGTGTCATAACTCCTTTTTGTATTTGTCTGTTTGTTCAGTGTCAGTGTATATTTTGATATCTCTGGATGGTAAAATTAAATTGATAAATGAAAATTATTATAAGAGACTATTCAAATGGCCAATAATTGTATATTAATATATAAATATGGATATTAGTTAAATAATAAAAAATGTTATATTCAAATTAAAGCATTATTCTAACAAGTTTGTTTCATGTTGATGGTAATTATGACTTGTCAAAAGTTTGCTTAGAAATAGCTGCCAAAATCATTGTGGTAACATAAGTATAGAAGGTATATAGAATGTGCTTTTATTATTAAGGAAAAGAAAGTAATTTTATCCTAAGATAAAATGACTAGTAATTTAAACAAAGTAAAATGTGGGACAAAGCCTGAATAAATAAAAAAAGAGCAAAAGGCATGGGGAAAAAGAATGTTCGTGGTCAAAGCTATGTAAGATTTAAGCAGTCTATCTAGAAAAATTTGAAAGCTTTAATGTCAAACAATGTAATAATATTAAGTTAAAGTTTTATTCATTCTCAAAGTTCCTAAAGTCAGTAGTCTGTTCTGGTAAAAGTTTACAAACTTTTCCTCTGAAATATTCAGTATGCAATAAAGAAAGTCTGTTTTATTAAAATAACTTCTTGTACTTTAATCTTATCATTTCCATGGATAAACAGGTCTTATCACTTTTAAAAAGAACACAATGTTCAAACCTGCTTTCTCAACGTCAAATCCTTAAACATAACTATTATTTCAAACTGTCACCTATAAGTTGGTCTTTAACCTAAAAAAAAATAGTAAAATACTGAAAATAGTTAAGTTCATGTGATATAAGTTGAATGAAGTAGATAAAACTGTTGCATAATTAGAGAAAAATATCTAATATTATACCAATTAAAGTTATATGAATATTTTAAAAGTGTATAATATTCCTGAAAATATAATAATGTTTCAATATAATATTAAATAAAATATGATGTTATAAATTATAATTTTTAGTTATAACTACAAGAAGAAAGCAGCCATTAAAGGCTGCCAGGGTAGTGCATAACAGTAAAATACAGTAAAATAAAATAACAGCCCTGCAGCATGTAGTGGTCCCAAATATTGATATTTGTGGCAAAAAAAAATTAATATCCAGTTATGTCACTCTGACTTTGTTTTAAAAAACTTACTAAAGCTTTTTTAATATTTTCTTAAACAAGTAAAGCCAGCCCACATACCCCTTCTTGTAAAGTAGCCAATAATAAATCAAGTTTATATTCAACACTGTAAGGAACAGCCATAATTCTAATTATAATGTTAACAGAAAAACCCATGCAAGTATTAAAATTACATGTTAATATATTACCCCACAGCCCAAATAGGAAATACTAATTTGATTTTACCTATGCCTCAAACAATACAAAATAAAGAAATCGAGGTCATTCTATTCATGCTACTAAGAATCTTAAATGCTTAAGAAATAAACGTTTATTCATTGGATGTCTGTTGTATAATCTACTACAGTTATGAATTCTGTATAATATACCTAAATACTAATCAAAACTTAAATACAATACATTGCATACTTAAGTTATTTTATAACTTGTATACTACACGTAATTGTGTTTTATTAAATGTATATGTAAATCTCTTGTTTTGAGTTTTGACAGTCCTGAAACTAAATGTATTAAAAAACAAGTCTGGTAAGTATTGTTGAATCCTAAAAGTAAAGCATCATACTGAAAACTTTGTTAATCAACAAACCAATTCCTTGCTAGTTAACACTTTTCACATTTCAGGAAAAATATTGGAATGTAAAATAGTAAGCACATCAAGGAAGTTTTGTAACAAATTAAAAAAGATAAAGTGCATTGTAGTGGGTGTTGTATTCCTCCCTGGAGGAGCTGGGCAATCTCCCAGGGATTGATGGATAAACCTTAAAATGTAATGTTCAGAAGGTGTTGTGTTCCTTCCTGAGGAGGCTGGCCCCTTCCTCAGAAATTAGCAAAATACTCACAAGTAGGCATCTATTGTATCAAATTCATTAATCCTAAACACAGTCAACCAAAACTCTAGTATCAGTTACTACTTCAACAATTCAACACTTCCCAGCTAAAAGCTAAATATTGGTAAGTATATATGTAAGACTGCTCTATTTATCTGTCATTCTGTAACTTTGTTCAATATTGACTTAATCTTTTAATTAGCTATGTTATTTGTTTCTCACCCTAATTGTCAATATAAGCTTATTAAACTAAATATATATTAACATTTATCTTGTATCTATCCAGGTCTCTAGCCAAAAATAAGCCAGTATATCAGTGTATCCCCTGATTTAGTAAGCCTGTGAATGTATGTTTAGTTATCATAAAAAATTAACAGTTAAACTTCTATTTATAAATGGTACAAAAACAAAACAGGGGGAAATGTTAAGGTGCAAAAACAATTATATCAAGCATTATTTACAATAAATTTTTTAAGTCAAAAGTCAAAATCATATACATCAGCAGCAGAGCATTTCTTGCAAAAATAAGGCAAAAATACAGAAACAAATATTGGACAACTAGTTTATTGAAAGCATAAAGATAATAATCAATGGGAAAAGGCAGAAATTAAGTTAGGATATAGAGTTGAGGTTTTGCTCTTATTACTGATAAAGGAGATCAGCTTTGGGTCCTGTCCAGAAATCTGAAACCTAGACATAAACAGGCTGAAGAAGCTGACACAAGAAGCAGAAAAGATGATAACTTCTAAAGGTCAGAATATCACTCTAATACAGTTATTCTTTGCTATGCTTACCTTGACAACCTCAGCAGTTAGTAGTGCACCTTCACATAATTATACATATTGAGCTTATATTACTAATTGACCTCTTTTAGAATTGTTGACTAGGGGGGACAAATCCTACCCTGTTTATTTTAATTAGACTTTTCATTTTCTTGGGCCCATTGATTCTCGCCTTCCTCTAAAACCTGAGGAGGAAGGGAAATTTATTGAAAATTTAACCTTGCCTTTTCTTGAATGACCTATCTGCATAGGATCCATCAATCCATGTATACAGTCCCAAAGTCATAGTACAAAGTGATTAATGGCATACATGCCATATTTCACCTGATGTTGTGCTCTTTAATATTTCCTATACAATTGTAATGAATTGGGCCCTTATAAGGATTTCAAAACCTAATGTAAACATAACCATAAGTTGAAAAATTAATAATTCAACAAAAACAACTAATGAAAGCATCATTAGTTTTGGAATTTTGTGGACGTCATAAGTATAAATACATCACTAAATTGGACTCATCAGGGAAGATTTATCCCGCAACTATGGGACACTAAATTTAAGAAAACTAAAAAGAATTTGTGGAAATTATTTTTGGGAACTAGCTCAATTTTTGAATGGCAAGGCAGTAAAACTGATATTACCAGTTCAAAAATAAAATCCACTTAATTTCTTACAGTAGTGTACGGGATCACATTGTTTTTATTCTTGGAAGAGTGAGCATTAATCAAACAGGGTTTTTCTGCAGCAATTGCTCCCTTTACACTTGTATATCAAAGTCTTTTTTACAGGAAAGTTCTATTGTGGTTCTAATAGGACAGCCTCACCGTGGAATATGGTTTTGGGTTCATATGAATCGCTACTGGCTGTCTTCCCCTGAGAACCAAATCCTTTTGCACTTTCTAAATCATTATTTGAAAAGAACTGAACATTTAATTGGATTAATTATAGCTGCTGTATTAGAGATTATAGGTATGATTACAGCTGATGCTGTGGCAGAAACTGCCCTACATGAAAATATCCAAACATGTCAATATGTTAGAAATTGGCATAAAAATGCTACAGAGCTATGGCATGGTCAGGCATATGTTCATCGGCAAATTAATAATAGCCTTAATGTCTTAGAGATGGCTGTTACACAAATGGGGGATAAGGTCTATAATCTAAATTTAAAATGAGGTTTGAAGTGTGATTGGAATGAAAGTGTTTTTTGTATCACTCATCTCCCATTCAATGATTAGAATTATGAATGGGAAAAAATTAAAAATCATTTAATAGGTCATCAAACAATTTTTTCTATAGAAATTACAGATTTGCAAAAAAGGATTTTGAGCATGTCTCAGAATCAATTTACTATGCTTTCAGGTAGCAAATTTTGGCGTTCAGTGACAGATTAATTAAATAAAATAAATCCCTTACATTGGTGGAAATCAACCTCTGTACTTGCTAACTTCAATGTGGTGATAATTGGCAGTCTGTTACTCTTAAGTTATTAGTTGTTATTCACAAAGCCCTGCTGTCCCACATTAATAGGGCTAAAAAGGCCAGCCATGCTAATAACTTGATTCTGCTTAAGACCCTTGAATCTGAAACACCTGTCCATGGAACTTGGCTGGTTCCAGGGATGGGTAAGACCATGAGAGAACTAAGACTGGCACAGTCACCCTGAACAAAAAACAAATATGGGGGATTTGTTGTAAAAGATGCTGAGAGCCAGAGCATAGGGGTTAAGCATTTAAAAAGCATGTTTACTGGCAGAGAAACATTAGTAAATGTCTCCAAGGATACTGCATACTGTAAACACCAGTAGGAGGAGGCAGGGCAGAATGAATACACCATTAAGATGTATTAAGATTAATTCCCAAGAAAGATTGCCTGGGAACACAGAAACAAGCAGCGCTCTCAGGTACCAAGCTGAGGAACTAGTGAAGAATGCCGTAATTTTGTTATCAAATTTGTAGTATAAAAAGCAGCTTCAGCCTAAATAAATTTACCTGCATTACACATGTAGTGAAGTCCCCTGATCCCAAACTTTCTTTGAATCATTCCTGGCACCGTCTACCTCCAAGGTGAATTACAAAAATCTGTGTTCAATTTGTTACCACTAATTTATGCATCAGAATTTGAGATTTCTCTTAGTTTATGTAAATATGGGCTTTCCACTTATTTCAAATTATCCTGGTTGATTTCACTGGTTTTTCAATCCATTACAATCTGGGTAAGCATTTAAAAATTACCATTTTAAAAATAATGCTGCCCATTATTGTAGCATTTTCTTCTAAGGCATGACAACCATTTATATTTTTTCAGTTTCTTCACCTGATTCTGATGTGGATTCACGGTTAAGGGCCACTGAACTACAGTGGCCTGCTTTCTATTTAACTCCAATTTTCCTTATTATTTTAAATCAGAAATTATCCTTTCAAAATTAGGAGATATACTTCTAATCTCAAGTATTTTAAGAAGTTAAAAATGTATTTATATTCTTAAGTTGTACTCCAATATTTTTCTCATATATGATAGGTTGTGGGATGGATTAACCTAGAGAATACATGTATTTACAAACAGGAAAGTGTATCCAAAAAGAATCTGCCAATGCAGATAATTTTGAGGAAGGAGGAATGGGGGTTGAGACTAGAAAAGGAAATTGACCGTTTGCCTTAACAGATATAAATTATTTTTATACTCTTTGCATGGAAAATTTGGTTATAATTTAAAAGAAATGAAAATAGTACCCAATGAAATAATAAAAAATGGTCGATTTGAAGGTGATGATTTGTATCTGTTACATTACTGGGCATGGGGGCACTTCCCCTCAATCTTTGCAAATATAGTCACCCATAAATAATAGTGCTGACTCCCCTCGGCACAACCCACAGCTCTCTGGACAGGTGGATGCCTCCTTCAGCAGATGTGAGCACAAAGCATGAGGAACATGGACACGACTGTGTGAAGGCCACACTGCTCTCTTCACGTGTCTGGTTAGAGGGCTGTTAGCACCACAGGAGAGGATGGACCTTCTCCTGCTTACTCCCCAGGTTAGATCCGTTAGAGAGACTCACATCACTAAATGAGGCTGTGAGTGCTGAACAGGGCTTTTTCCTTGTACTCCTTTGTGGATCCAGAAACTATGATGATGGTTTTCACTGGGGTTCTGAGAGTTTGGTTCCCTCTCTGGTTTCGGGGAACTGTAGTGAACACGTGTTATATTCCAGCTTCTTCAGGTGTACATCACCTTCTTCCCATGCAACCCCTCCATTCTCTTCTGGGATTGAAGAGGTCTGAATCATTTTCAACAAGGTTAAAAATGTGTTGAAAATTATATATTTAATTAATATGAGGAATATCTGGCATCTGCACCCTCTGAGGTTTTCTGCAAACATTGCACTCTCTCACAACCTCACTTCTATTCTTGTAAGCCCTATGTTCAGGACTTTTTGGGATTCCTGTACTATTTATTAGGGTCACTGGCCTAATGTTTCTCATTCTGGTGGTGTTATTGCTGTGGTCAATGCTGTCATGTGAATTTTGACATTTCCTTCCTGACAGCAACATGTTCATCTTGGCATTGCTCTTTCTTTAGTTGTCCCAAAATTGGAGAAGATGAATGAAGAACTGGAAGCAGGACAGCTGAGACTGTACCTGAGTACCTAGAGGGATACAGTAAGAGCAGCCTCCTAAGAGGGTCCAGGTGGGAGGCCAAGGGAAGGAGGGAAGATCAAAAGGAGCAGGAGCAGAGAGACTCCTCTGTGTGCCCTGACTTCTCTGCTGCACCAGACCCCAGGTCCCATGCTTTTATCTGTCCCTGCCCTCCTGGCCAACCACTGCCTGGGGCAGGTACATCATACTGGGGAATCTGTGACTTTATACTAGTGCCCAAACCCTGTGACACCCCTGCCTATCTTCCTGTCTTGCAGGCCATCCTGGCCAAGAGCACTTCCCCCTCCATCTTACCTGTACTCATTCCTGCCTAGTCTGGAGATACCCACAGTTTACAGGTGAAATCACTGAGCATAAGCATAACACTGCTGATTGGGAACAGGGCAGCTCTCAAACTCTGTGTCCTCAGTTGTTTGAGTTTCCCCAATGCTGCCAATGCAAAATTCCAGAAGTAGGTTAGCTTTTATTGGAATTTATTAGGTTTGAAGCTTAGAGTTCTGAGGCTGTGAAAATGTCCAGATCAAGTCATCATCTAAAATGCTGTCTTAGCAAGGGTCTGCTGCTGCTGGAATCCTGCCAAGGCAAAATGTTGGGCCTGCCTGTCTCTCTATGCTTTCTCCTCCAAACTCACTTTCTCCCAGATCTCAGCAGTGGGCCATCAGACACAATTGCTCACACCTCCCCCTTCTCCTCTGGCCTGGATGTCTTCAGCTTCAAACTGCTCCATGACTACAGGCTCTGGCCTCTCCCTCAGTCTCTCAGTGTTTCTGTGTCTCTCCACAGCTGTAGGAGATCTTGGATCCCTCTCCCACATGGCAGAGTAAACATGGCAGCACACTTCTCTGTGTGTTCCATGTATGTAGGACTTCAGCACAATGATTGGGGTCCATCGTGGTGCCTGAAAACTAATCAGAGGCCCTTATCTAAACTAAAGCATTCTAACAAAAAGTGCCCTAATTGAAAGTTCCCTTATCTGACTCTAACAAAAATGTCCTACATTCAAAAGTCTTACACACACAGCAATAGGTTAGTAAGAACATACTTCTCTGGGGTCCACACAAGACTCAACCAATGACATTAACCCAGGGCACAAGGATCAGGATGGGTCTCCAAAGTCCGGGAGAAATGGAAACTCCTGAGCAGTGGCTGTGCTTTGGGTGTGGCAATAATTGAGCAAAATGGGGTGCTGACCACGATTGCACTGGTCCCTAGAAAGGTCCCAAGAAGAACGCAATATACTGTGCTTTTTCCACCAAATCTTAGCTCCAAAATCACATGTGTAACTCAGAGGTGTGCAGTCATTCCCATCCTCAGAGCCACAGTGCACAGATTTTGCCTGGGTGTGGGGGGCAGGAAGCAGGCTGTAAAACTGAAAGCCTCTAATTTCTTCTCTAAAGAACTGACTACATTTACAACGTAATGGAGAAATTCTACCCTAAGGGCACTCTCAAAACAGTGAAGATCATCGAGGGCCTGAGATTTAATTCATCTCAATGATTCAGGAAGAAGTGAAATAAATAAATTTACAGAGGAGTAAAAACTAATAAAGTTTGCTAGAAGCAACTTATTTATAAGAAATGTAAAAGAATATTCTTCAGGCAGAAAAATATATTCACAGAAGAGTCAATATTCAGGATGGATTGAAAACAATATCTGTTAATTAAATTCATATACCTAAATGACTATTGAATGGATAAAATAACAATGATATCCGTGGCCTAGGACATCAATAAAGTGTTCAAATACACCATAAAATAATATATAGCATAAGATGGGTAACTGGATATGTAGCAGTTTGATATCATCATGAATTCCAAAAATGTTTATGGGATGATGCTTGTAAACTGGTCTGTTAATCTGGGCATGATTAAGTTATGATAAAGGCGTTGAATGGGCCACAGTCCGTAGGGTGCTTGAGTCCCACCCATTAGTGGGTAGGGTCTCAAACTTAAAAAGACATGGCAATGGACAGAATTGGAGTAGTTTTTGATGTTGGAGTTCTGATAAGCAAGGACAGGAGGCCCTGGGGAAAAGATACAAGCCATTCACCTGACAGTTCACAGCTGGCCTTGTGGAGAGAGGCAAATTTAGAGAGCCTCATAGACTACAGCTGACCTTGAGGAAGAAATAGAGGAGCCAAGCCCATGGAGAAATGCAGCCCTAGGAAGAGAGGAACACAATAAACCTGAACCCTGGCAAATGTCAGAAGCTGTCTTCCTCAAAGTCAGGGTAACAGATTTTTTTTTTTTCTATTTCTTATTATCATCTTTTTTTTTTTTTAATTTATTTTTATTGTGGGTAAAAATCAAAATTCTCGCAATACAAACAAACATTTGCAAAATGATATATAAATATATATGCATATATGTGTATTTGCTTACAAAAATGTTATATATATACATACATATATTTTAAGAGGTGCTTAGGTTACCCAAAATATTACACGGAACACACTGGGATTCCCATGTTGCCCACCTCCCACACCTCCCAACACATCCCACACAAATATCTCCCACATGTGTGGCCCACCACCCTCAATGAACTTACACATCCTGGAGCCTTGCCACCAACCATAGACCACAGTTCACACTGTAGACCACACTCTCTCCCACTCAGTTTTGAGTGGTGTGTGCTGATTTAAAATGGCCTACATCTGTTGCCACAACGGTACTCAGGACAACCTCCAAACCCCACAGAAGCCCCTGTATTTCAACTGCTCATCCCCTCCCTACCCCAAAAGTGTCAAGTGGCCACTGGCTCCACCTCATTGTTATAATTTCTTGCATTGCTAGAATCACCATATGTGAGCAAGAGAATACCATCAAGTCCACTCTAGTCCACAGTTCTTCCCCCAATCCTGAGGGGACTGGGATGGTGATGTCCATTCCAACTCCAAGTGAGAGAGGGCTTATAACCCATGGATATGGTGGGTGTGATGATCCTGCCTGCAGATGCAGGCACTCTCCATTCCCTGGGAAGGCCATTGCCCATCGTTGTCTCCTCACCAGGTGACTTGGATGAGTCCATTGAGCTGTAGGGTAGGAGTTGCAGCTCCACCTAGATTTCATGCACACCTAGCACATAGGTAGACGGGAGGCTCCAGTCTCTGGAAGTATACCTAAAAACTCCAGCATCACATATAGGTTTGAATAGAAGGGACTGGTGAACCATGTGAAGGGAGGACTTATTTGAGTCTAATTCTGTCACTCTCAGGAGCACAGATTACAAAATAGAACCCACTGATAAGGCATAAGTCTCTGGGACTATCCCCCTTATATAGGATCAGGGTGTCTCTGGAGCTCTCAGGAACCCCTGTGAGTGGGGTGATAGGCACTTAGATGTTCTATGAGCTCCTACTGAGGTGTGCCTAAGAGTTACCTCTGGGATGACCTCCCAACACTCTTTGAAGTCTCTTAGCCACTTGAACTCATTTGTCTTTACCATTTCCCTTTTTATTCAAGGTGTTTTTTCAGTTGTGTTGCCAGTTGGCACTTGGTATTAATCCCTCGTTGCCAGGGTGGCTCATCCCCGGGAATCATGTCCCACGTTGGGGGAAAGGTAATGCAATAATATGCTGAGTTTGGCTTAGAAAGAGGCAACATTTGAGCAACAAGGAGGCTCTCAGGTGGCAACCCTTAGGCACCCCACAACTGCAGGCTAAGTCTCATTTACAAGAGCAAAGACTCACAAGGTTAGTCATCAATTAAAAAAACACATCAGTGGGTCATCCTATTTTGAAAGGCACTGTCCCTACACTCAGAGGACTATTGCTGCTCCCTTGGAGACTGTGGCAGAGCTCTCCAGGCTAGGAATTCACATTCCCTCATTTATTGTGTGATTATCCACCCATCGTGACCATGCCCCATCCCCCGATCCTTTGAATGATTTTGTATATCTTTCATGTATATTCGGATGAACCAATCCCCATGAAACGCCCCCAGACACACCCCCAATAATCACCCGCAGTACCCATTGTAACCCTTCTGTGATCCAAATCCTCCATGAACATTTAGTCCATAAAATAATCAAATACACTTACTAGGAAAAAGAAACAAGTGTGATAAGCTTACATGCAAGAGACAAACACAAGGAAACTCAGGGAAAAAAAAAAGAGAGAAGGAAAAAAAAACAAATAATCAAACAAAGAACAAAACATAATAAAATATAATTACTGGATTGGGACATTAAAAAAATTGGCAAAAAAGCAAAAGAAACGCCTTTAAAAATATATATGTATATATTCATTTTTTTTCTTTCTCTTTTCATTTTTTCCTTCCCTTTATCACTGTGTTATCAGATATCTGGTGTGCCATGACACCTTCCTCCTCTCAATCCCCATTGTCTCCCAATTTTTCATTTAATTTTCAAAGAAGTTTTAGGTCACAGCAAAGTCACACACAGAGTGCTGGAGACTCACAGATACCAAACCACCCCCACTTCCCCACCCCATATTAACTCCCCCCCTTTTTTTTGGTTGTTAGCATTGTTATAACTGTTATGCAGATAGCAAAATATAGCAACTAAACATTGTTAGTGATTTACAGTATAGTTTACAATTTAGATGATACAGTTTAATAATTTTGATGATATTTACCATGTCCTGTGTCCATTACTGTAAGGTAATGAAGAACCTTCCCTATGACCACCAAACAACCCATTAGATCTTGACTGTTCCCTTCTCCCGAGCCCCCCAGGGCCCGTGATACCCCACTCTCCCAACCCATGGAATGTCAAGATTCACAGTTACATGCCCCGGGGATTTGAACCTGCCCTTCCTAATCCACCCACCCCCAGTGCTGCACCACCAAACCCAGGAACACCACCACTCATCTGCCCCGTCCCCCAACATGCAACCATACTCTATCCCTTTACCATAGATTATGTGCATATGGGTGATGGCTCAAAGCCTGCTCTTCTCTTACTCTCCTTTGTTAACCTATCTTTTAGACAATGGTTCTCAGAGACTGCTCACTTTCCTCAGTTCAGATCAGTGAGGTCTCATACTGTTCATCCTTCAGTGCCTGGCTTGCTTCACTCAACATAAGGTCTTCAAGATTCATCTCCGTTATTTCATGTGTTAGCACTTTGTTCTTTCTTACAGGTGAGTAATATTCCATTGTATGTATGTACCACATTTTGCTTATCCATTCGTCTGTTGATGGGCACCGGGGCTGATTCCAACTTTTGGCAATGGTGAACAATGTCGCTATGAACATTGGTGTGCATATATCTGTTTGTATTTTTGTTTTCAGTTCTTCTGGGTATATACCCAGCAGTGGAATTGCTGGATTATACGGAAGATCTATTGCTAGTTTTCTGAGGAACCGTCAAACTGTCCTCCACAGTGGCTGGATCATACCGCAGTCCCACCAGCAGTTGATGAGGGTTCCTATTCCTCCACAACCTCTCCAAAATTTAGTGTCTGCTGTTTTCTTAATAGCTGCCATTCTGATGGGTGTAAGATGGTATCTCATTGTAGTTTTGATTCGCATTTCCCTGACAGCAAGTGATGTTGAGCATTTTTTCATGTGCTTTTTAGCCATTTGTATTTCTTTCTTGGAGAAGTGTCTTTTCAGGTCACTTGCCCATTTTTTAAATGGGTTGTTTGTCCTTTTATTTTCAAGGTGTAGGATTTTTTTATATATGCAGGATATTAGGCTCCTATCAGATATATGGTTGCCGAATATTTTTTCCCATTGGGTAGGCTGCCTTTTTATTTTCTTAATAACATCCTTAGAGGTGAAGAAGTTTTTAATTTTGAGGAGATCCCATTTATCAATTTTTTCTCTTGCTGCTCGTGCTTTGGGTGTGAAATTCATGAAACCATTTACTATTACAAGGTCCTGTAGATGCTTCCCTACATTATCTTCCAAGGTTTTTATGGTTTTGGCTCTTATATTTAGATCTTTGATCCATCTTGAGTTGATTTTTGTATAAGGTGTGAGATGGTATTCTTCTCTCATTCTTTTGGATATGGATAACCAGTTCTCCAAGCACCACTTGTTAAAGAGGCCATTCTCTCCCAACTGAGTGGGATTCGTGGCCTTGTCAAATATCAGATGACTGTATATGAGAGGGTGTATATCAGAACTCTCAATCTGGTTCCATTGGTCAGTAGGTCTATCTTTGTGCTAATACCACACAGTTTTGATCACTGTAGCATTGTAGTATGTTTTAAAGTCAGGTAATGTGATACCTCCAACTTCATTTTTCTTTTTCCATATATCTTTGGCAATTCGGGGCCTCTTGCCTCTCCAAATATATTTTGTGGTTAGTTTTTCCAGTTCCTTAAAAAATAGTGTTGACTTTTATTGGGATTGCATTAAATCTTTATTTTAGTTTGTGTAGGAGAGAAATCTTGATGATGTTTAATCTTCCCATCCATGAACAGGGAATATTTTTCCATTTATTTAAGTCTTCTTTGATTTCCTTTAACAGTGTTGTGTAGTTTTCTGTATATAAGTCCTTTACAACTTTAGTTAAATTTATTCCTAGGTATTTGATTCTTTTTTTTACTATTGTAAATGGTATTTTTTTCCTGATTTCCTCCTCAGTTTGCTGGTTATTGGTGTACAGAAATGCTACTGATTTTTGAGCGTTGATCTCATAGCCTGCAACATTACTGAACTCCTTTATAAGTCCCAGAAGCCTTGTTGTCGATTTCTCAGGGCTTTTTATGTATAGGATCATGTCATCTGCAAATAATGAAATTTTGACTTCTTCTTTTCCAATCTGGATCCCTTTTATGTCCTTTTCTTGTCTTAGTGCTCGTGCAAATTCTTCTAAGACAATGGTAAATAGGAGTGGTGATAGTGGGCATCCTTGTCTTGTTCTTGTTCCCCATCTCAGAGGGAAGGCTTTATTTTATTTTATTTTTTTCGGATTTCACCATTGAAAATGATTTTAGCTTTGGGTTTTTCATATATACCCTTTATCATTTTCAGAAAGTTTCCATATATTCCTCTCTTTTGTAGTGTTTTTATGATGCAACAGTGCTGTATTTTGTCAAATGCTTTTTCGGCATCTATAGAGATGATCATGTGATTTTTTTTCTTTCAGTTTGTTTATGTGGTGTATTACATTGATTGATTTTCGTATATTGAACCATCCTTGCATACCTGGGATGAAACCCACTTGGTCAT